>JANJGK010000046.1:22310989-22318430 GCA_039081455.1 Macrobrachium rosenbergii
GGGCCACCTCTTATCAGGAAAATTCTGGTTGTTGCGAACAGATGGTGCCAGATTCGATTCCTGGGCGAGCCGGAATGATTATGAACGTTTTCGTCGAGGCCCAAAGGGGTGTCTACTGACCCAAGCATATCTAAATGTTTATCTAAAATGAGGGGGAAATATCTGATAATCCTGGCAATTACACTTAAAAGACTTCAAATTTCAAAAACTCCAACTGAATTTACGTTATTAAAAAGAACTAACAGATAAATAACCCACTACATAACAATACTTCATTATATCTACGTCATAATAAAACTACACTAAAATATTGCAAAATGTTAATGCAAAGTTTAAAACCTTCCACAACCGAAAAAAGTATCAATGTAAAATTATGAAACCTTCTACATAAAAAAAAAATAATAAGACATAAATTACACGAAACAAACGCAACCATTAAGACCCATCCCAATTTATGAATAATTACACCAATAATTAATTGCATCACTAATACCCCGTTGAGAAGAGGAAATCCTCGACCCACCTTCTGGCAACATGCCTCTCTCTCTCCCTCCCTCCCTCCCTCCCCAACAGCCCCGGGAGTCATCAGTCATCTGGCAAGACGGGAGGAGTTCATCACCACCACAAATTATCGTACAATGGACTCATTGTGTGCGTTTCGAAAACATGTCTCGCTCGTGGGATTCGAACGGCTTTTGCTTGCCAGGTACGAGGACGCGTGAAAATACGAGTTCCACGAATAGGAGGTTCTTTAAAAGGTAAAATAAAACTTACCATTCTGAAAACTGAAGGCCATCAGTCTAATAACCTCCAGGCGACTAAAACGAGATCATCTTCGCACAAAGTCTGTCAGTCTGAGATGGTTCGAATCAGGCTGAGATAGTTTACCTCAAGATTTAACATATAAAGAACCAAAATACAGTAAATATCTTCAGTATATTGAATATACTTATTCCATTAACTTCTCACACAGAAAAATGATTAAAAAATAACTTGACAAAATATACAGTATATACTCCATGAAACAAATTGATCTAAAATACAGTCAGGTTACTGGAAAATTTTGTATCACATTTATGTATTATAGGAGAATGCAGAAACTTGCATTAAAAACTAAACTTCAGTGTAAAAAATTACGAATTTCATTCAAACAACCAAACTTTACATCAAGTAGGTTTTTTTTTTTTTTATTAAAACAGAGTACCCAATATTCAGTGAATTCATTACAAAATACACACAAAGATTATTATAAAGCCATACATTTCATATATTTATAGCATTAAAACGCCGGTACTTTAATACTAAACTACTTAATATCAAAAAGATTTAACCCAAGAGATAGTAATTTTACTATTAAATTCCTATATTTAATAAAGCCCTTTCATTGAGACAGAGTAAGGGCTGGAACGTATGAGGTCATTCAGCAGTGAAAGGGAAATTGAGAGTAAAGGAGGTTTGACAGGTGTAACAGGAGAAAAAACATCGCAGCTGCACTATGAAACAATTGTTAGAGAGGGTGGAAAGTCAGATGGAAGAAAGAGAATATGAACGGAGGTACGTTAAAAGGAATGAAAGGGGTTGCAGCTAGGGGCCGAAGTGGACGCTGCAAAGAACTCTGAGCATTGCCTACAGTGTACCGCGTGAGGTGCACTGATGGCACTAACCCCCCACGGAAACAATTTTATGTTAAATTTTATATTAAATCGACAATTCTATTTAATTTAAATAATATAACTCTGCTAGAAATTCCAGTAATGTATTTTTTCACCAATAAAAGTATATAATCTCAAGTCTGTCTCAAGCCCGGATAAAAGAAGAGGGCTGAGGATAGTGTTAAAACCTTTGCCTATTAAATCCCAAGCTTTCCCACTCTCAACAAAACCGTAGCAATCTGGTGCAAGGAGCAACGAGTCGGAAAGAAGCCCGGGGGTTAACAAAGTATACAAAGTAAGAAAAAAAAAATAACAAACAACAGACGGTGAAAGGCAAGAGATAACGGGTCACAAATGAAGCCAGAAGGCCGGCAGAACCAGTACAGTACAAAAGGGTTTATTTGAACAGCGCAAGAAGCGCTTTCTTTGTCAATAAACCCCTCTTCTTCTTCTTTTCTTTTCTTCTTTTCCTTCTAAGAAGAGATTTGAGATTTAAAGAAAGCTGCGCAGATGGCTCCCGGAATGCTGTACCGGAAGTGAGGAAGATAAGATACAAAGGAAAACGAGGAGAGAAGTGTTTAGTGGGGAATGAGATTACAAGGAGAGAGAGAGGGGGAGAGAGAGAGAGAGGAACCTCACCACTGAGGTGTCATACCCTCCGAATGGAAACCAAGAATATTGTGATAAAAAGCTACATTTATATCTAATAATATGTGACACCTAAAAATTGTTGAGACGCACACCGCAAACCTCCTTTGTTCTGTAAGCAATACGAAAAGAAAAAAGATAAGAAATCGATAGACACCTCGAAACTATCTTATCTTGATAAGATATGAGCGAAAAAAAAAAGAGCGGTCACGTGCCAAATGCACCACTTCGTAATCATATCCTGAATACGCCAGTAATCTATCTGGAAAAATGTGGAGTTTCTGGAAATTGTTTATAAGGGGTTTCGACTAAGACGAATGGCTGCATATAGAGAGAGAAAGAAAACAATGGTCACTGTCACATTCATCCTTTAACAGGTGATATGTATATATATATGTATATATATATACACTGTATACATATATATGTACATATGTGTGTAGATAGATTTATATAAATATATATAATATATATATTTACATACAAACATCTATACATATATATGTGTGTGTATGTATATGTATGAATACATAAACTTACATCTCTTGTGTGTGTGTGTGTATATATATATATATATATATATACATATATATATATATATATATAATAACATCACTTCAGGCATTCCTATTTTAACATTAATACAGCACAACGCACGTCAAAAGAGGTATTCAAAAAATGACAATCGTTTTCTGATAACTCACTGCTGTTATCATTATTTGGCTGTTGATGATACTGCAATTAAAGTCTTAACAAGTCTGTATCCTCTTCTTATCAGCCTTGTGACTTTATGTGAACACAATTCTGAAGAGAGAAAAATATTAAGTTCTTCACCGGCTGTTATCACACGTGCATAAGTACGTAATATGTTCTCATCTTGACAAATGGTGCTGTGTTAAAATTTAACAACAGTGCCTTGTACAATTTCCTTTCATTACAACACTGCTGTAATTGATAAAGAAATGTGCTTGTAATTATATTCCTGTGTGAGCAAGTCCCACTTATTAGAAGCAGAAACGAAATCTTTTATTCAGGTGTAAGAGAAAATTTCTTTCACTATGTCAAAAGTATAAGTAAGTTTCTATTCTGCACAACGCTCAACCAAGGAGTATAAGTGTGTATATGCACTGGCGGATCCAGAAAAATTTCGGGGGGGGGGCGCCACCAATTTTCATATAGGTCCGTACGTACAGTACATACATACAGTACATACTACATACATACATACATTACATACATACATACTAATACAGTACATACATACCATATATATAACATGATAATATAAATATATTATTTCTATAATAGATCCTTTTATTTTCTTCCTATTTTTATATTTCTCAGTTTATGTTATTATCTAAATCTCAATATTATACTTTGTCATATTTTTCATGGGGGGCACGCGCACCCGGTGCCACTCCCCCTGGATCGCTAGTGTGATAAGTTCAAGAAGAAACCCAGCGAGTATAACTTTGGAAGGTTAAGTAACAGCGTACGTACAGTATGTACGTTCACGTGTATTAGAACAACTCCAACTCATTGCAACACAGCAACGCTAAATATAACAATAATCAGTGCATACGTGCGTGCGTGCAAGCATGCACTCGCGTGTCCCACTGGAAGCAACCTTGCAACAACCATCGTCATGCTTTTGCAATTCATCCCTGAAAATGGAATGACTAAAAAAAAAAATATATATATATAAAAAAAGGAATGACGAAATCCCAACAGTTCCTGAACCCCTTACTTAAACAATTATCAAAAGTTGCTGATTTTCCCTCGCGGATTACATCCTCCGCCTGTAATTTGTGCTTCATGTAACAGCTATGTGCCAGCAATACTAGTTCCGCAGGCCACTCCCCCAAGCACAGTTCTCTCCCCCACCCCCCATGTAGGGAGCGGAGAGGGGTGGAGTTGTGAGGCAATCTTAATGAGTATATTTCGTTAATAAACTGTTTTCCTACAGCCAGGATGGTTTCCATGACAACACTGGTCAGTGATCACTGCCACATTCATAACTTGATTTCGGAATCATGGATGACGTTGCTGTGCAGGAAACTTCCCCAACATTAGTCTTGTTCGATTCTCGACCGGGCACAGGCTGGACTTGGGGGCAGTCCGTTAATCATACCCACTGTGCATTTGTATACCCATGTTCAATTGAATAAGTTGGGTAGGAACCGGGGTAAATACAGGCATGGGGCTAGCATTTTCATCCCAAAGGACTAGCTAACACCATCTGAAGACAACTATACATATATATATATATATATATACATATATATATATATATATATATTTATATATATATATATATATATATTGGGTAGATACCTGTGAGTGCTAATTTACACCAGTTTACAAGTCGCCACAGTCATCATATTCATACACTTATATATATATATATATATACATATATATATATATATATATATATTATATATATATATATATATATACACATATATACACGTATACATATATATGCGTACGTAGGATGTCAATGTATCCCATTACGCATGTACCATGATGCACGCTGAATGTGCATTTGTATATAATATACAGTATAGTTACATCTACCACAATCTCCTGTATACTGAACATCCACATGAGAGCGAGTGGCACTTACACCTATTACAATTTTTCACAACATATTAAAACACAATCAACTTACTTGTTAACGACGTGGACTTGGAATGCGTCATGGATCCGGAGCAGTTTATTCCAAAATTGGGAAAAAAAATAAACTTATGCCTTCACTTCTCTCTAAACCACATTGACTACTTTTCGATTCTCCGTGTCTATTCCTTCACAGGTATTCTTTCTGATTTTCTTCTAGTCATGTCTATCTATCTACCCGTGTTTATTCTGTTATAATTCTCTCGCATTTTCGTTTTCGTTTACACTTTCGTCACAGTAAACGGCACCTGCACGTGAAATGCTATTATTCTTGGGTTCTGACAGATGCATAGTTAATCTTTTTTTTTTTTTATCTGTCAGTCATTTTAATTCTTTCTAATTTATCGACATCTTCACTTCATATCACAAGCCTATATCGAGGTGTTAATCGAAACATTAGTTTTATTACTGTTTTCAAACTCTTTTTAGACTCTGGCTGCTGAGGTTAAACAACTAGGTATTAAAACCCAAACGGTACAAATTAAAAAAAAATTAATTTTCAATGATACCACTGAATTCGTATTCCTAAAATGCTTTACACATTGAAGACAGGTTACAAAGATTTGCGACTTAAATAAAAGACCTAAAATTGATGGAATCACTAAGAACTTTCTTTTAATATCGATTACCATTGAGTCCACTGAATAACATTTTTACCCTTATCACATACGCTAACTTCACAATATACAATGACTGGATACAAGAATGTCACACAGTGTAAATGGATTAAAACTGGCTACTAGTCAGCTACAGACACAAAGCCGGATGTGATATTTAGGTACTGGCCACCACTATCTAAAAAAATATTACTTTGAATTACAATCGCTTTCAACGAGATAGATTTCCTTTCAACTCACAATCAACTCAGAATTAAAATTCTGGTTATTAAACTGATAAAGTAGAATAAAAATTCTCACTTATACATTATTAACTCATTAAAACAGTCTATCACTATACATACATAATCAATTCACCATACAAAGAATCTTGCCACAACCTTGCATACGTAATGAACTCACTCGAAAGCCCGGTTATCACAATAACATACACTATCACCTGACAATCA
Organism: Macrobrachium rosenbergii; assembly: GCA_039081455.1. Taxonomy (NCBI): domain Eukaryota; kingdom Metazoa; phylum Arthropoda; class Malacostraca; order Decapoda; family Palaemonidae; genus Macrobrachium; species Macrobrachium rosenbergii. The sequence continues at coordinate 22,317,035 of JANJGK010000046.1, forward strand.
CACTCAAGGCTATCACCATATTCACAGCCTCGTCAAAATAAGATAAGCTACATGTACTCAACGAGTTCACCTACTGCTTAAAGGTGACGTCATTTCCATTACAAGTAATTTAAACAGGTTCGATTTTCGCGCAAGTCATTTAAACTGATGAGCTCTGAGCCACGGAATTTAAATATGGACAGTTGCCAAATACTGAAATAACATCTACCTAGTTGCCGATAAGGGATTTTTAAATGCCCTCCAATACCAACACACGATATGGAAGGCAAATTATTGCCGAGAGGAAAATCTGATACATATTTTCAAAACTGACACTCTCAGGCATAAAAATAACTATACAAAGAGCACAGAAATAACGAAATATGTTTTTTTAAAGTAAAATAAAACATTAAAGTTTTATATCTATCCGATACTAAGAAAGTATGCTATCTTGAAAGCAATCTCGTAATGCCATATTATATCATTTGATACTTTTTATCTATAATAATTAAGTTGAAATGATAAGACACAAAAAACAAATTGGAAATATAGGAGTCAGCTTGAGTAGAACCACACACACCCCACACACACACGCACACACTCACACACACACACACACACACACATATATATATATAAATATATATATATATATATATATATAGAGAGAGAGAGAGAGAGAGAGAGAGCGTTTACATATGTAATATACGTCAACCCTCCTCGTTCACATCCCAAAAGACAATCATATAGGAACATTTACCCTTACAAGAAGAGAGAGAGAGAGAGAGAGAGAGAGGAGTAAACAAACGTGTCTCACAAGAACAAGAAATGCCAGAACGACAAACTAAAACAAAATTGCTCCTGACAAAATCAACAATTGTATCTTCGCCCACCCTTACGAAAACACCGTCACAAACACATACACACACAAACACATACACGCACACAAACACAATGAAACAAACACATACATACATCGTCACTTGAACCGCTCTGACAGAATGTGAGTCAGAATTAAAAGAAATTAAAATTCGTATAACAAAAAAAAAAAAAAAAAAAGTAGAGGGTCAGTTAATTGCTCAACCGTTTTTTAACTTCTTTAAGGTCAGCGTTGTTTGGTAGTCCACGCCCAAAATACACACATACACATACATGCTGTGTTCGTGTGTGTGCACGTACTATATATACATATATATATATGTATGGATATATACACATATATTCATATGTATATATAAATTTTTATATATATTATATTTTATATATACTGTACACACCCACCACATAGGGTCAATCAGGTCAATTCATTTGACCCCGTGACGACGCCCACTGTATGCAACAAACAAAAAAACAACCCTGTACAAACACACGAACATACGCCACGCACAAACAAGATGTCCTCTATCCTGTTCCACTT
>JANJGK010000046.1:22318530-22321030 GCA_039081455.1 Macrobrachium rosenbergii
GATTCACCGGGAATGTAATATCTCTGAGGAGAAACAAAACAAAGGTCACTCTTACAACCACACTCCTCATCCTAACTGCTCAAACGAGGATGAAACCCGATGCTGAAAATTTCCACAATTCATCCACTTATTATTCATCTTATATTACCATCTTTATCAATTCTCATAATTTCTCTTCGTGTATCTTCGTTTCATAATTTTTATGTAACCTGCATTTTTATTACAGTTATTGAAACATTAACAGGAAATATCAGAAAACCGACATTTTGAACGAAACTGGTACATTTGTGATGTAGCCGCGAACGGAAGCATATATGTACGTGCGTATGCCTATCCCATGGAGTACCAAAATGAACTTTAGTGAAGTTAAACAGAAAAAGGGATAGGCCTATTCTGGACGTACCCACTGGGCAAAATGACTTCACAATGACTTAAGCCAAAAGATTTGCTTTCTCTACGAAATCAAAAAAAGGAACAATTGGAGGACTTGGGAAAGATATATGCAAAGGATATTTTTCCTCAAAGAAAAATAAAGTCCTTCAGCAGGATGTAAGTCAGGATATTCTCATTGAAGAATCCTTCGATGCGCAAGATGTTTTTTCTGCCAATTCTTTTTCACGCCAAAGGAACTCACAGCAATTTGGGACACGATAGGCGAATTGGTTCAGGGTCGCCCGGCAGGAACAACAGTAGTCTCCTGTACAGAAGGACAGTAAAAGAGGTGATCGTTGTGTACAACGGGACTCTTTTTTATATATATGTACCCAATAGGTTCTAGTCAATCCAAAAACTTCAAACAAAGAACAAACAAACAAGATGGTGCTATTAACGGATACGTCTAAGGAATCGACGGGGAAGACCCGGGCGAGTATTTTCTTCTTCAACGACAACTCCGGGAACAACAACAATAACAACAACAACAACAACAATAACATCAACAACAACAGAGGCGGGGACAACAACAAAAACAGAGGGTGAGTAATGGATTTTTAAAAATTTATTAAATGGATGGATGTACGAACTGTCACTTATTTAATGTTATGTATGCATTGCTTTGGATTTCATGTATATGTGTAATGTATACTGACGTGTTTTACAATTATATGTATGTTGTATATGTATATATATATATATATACATACAGTATATAAAATTATATATATATATATATATATACACACTATATTTATGAGTCCTTCTAATAATATTAGCATTTTACACGTGAAGCAAAAACTATAGTTAGATGCACGTGACAGGGCTCTCTCTCTCTCTCTCTCTCTCTCTCTCTGTCACGTGGGCGCGTTTTGATACATGTTTAGGCATGTAAGTATTGATATTTGTCTTTGAGAGAGAGAGAGAGAGAGAGAGAGAGAGCCAGGTCACGTGCATCTAATTATAGTTTTTTGCCTCACGTGTCAAATCTTCTTTAGAAGAACCCATGAATATATATATATATACGAGTTTTCTTTTCATCTTCAGGGAAACAAATATCATTGATATTAGATGAAAAGTTTTTCAAGGTTAACTTTTAAGTGCGTTTAGTTTTTTTGTGTTGAAAGAATTGATTGAAGTCCCCGTATTCAAAGAATTATTTTAAGCAGAAGGTCATTTTTTTTTTTTAGGCAAACTGCCGTCGAAGGCCGTTATTTGCTTTGACAGTATTTGATCAGAGCATTAATTAACCGTATGTGTTTATTCAGAGGCGTCTTCATTTATCCTCCCACCTTTTCCTGAAATGTCGTGTTTTTCATAAATTTATTTGTCGACAAATTTCTTAAATGTATTTGTTGGCAAATTTCATAAATTTATTTGGCGACAAATTTCGTAAATTCATTTGTTGACAAATTTCATAAATTTATTTGTCGACAAACTTCATAAATTTATTTGTCGTCAATTTCATAAATTTATTTGGCAACAAATTTCATAAATATATTTGTCAACAAATTTCATAAATTTATTTGTCGACAAAAATCATAAATTTATTTGTCGAAAAATTTCATAAATATTTGTTGCTTTTCATTCACAGCAAACTGGTGATATGAGTCCACTGATCGTGTGTTTTTCTTTGCACTCATTTTGATTCAACGACTTTCATTCATTCACGAAAACAGGCGAAGGTATTATCGATGAATCTGCAGTGAAAGTCGCAGCAGTTTTCTTGAATGAATGAAAGTCGCATGAAAACGACCCTCCGCTAGTCGCGCGACTGTAAGTCTCCCCTGAATATAATTCCCCGCCAGTCACGAGCTACCACGACTTCCACGTCAGGTCCTGAAGACAGAGAACCTGGATTTAGGATGCGTTTGCCGAGGTGACGACAGAAGCTGTCACTCTCTCGAGAGTGCCAAGCATCTTTTGTGGCACTCGGGACCTTGGTGGCACTGGACGTCCATCCGTCGGGCGTAATCCGCAGGGATATTTGTCGCGGCACGATGAGACGTGTCTGCGGTTGCCTTCAAGCAGCAGAAGGTTTCATCCACAGTTCCTCCCCCACCCCCTT
>JANJGK010000046.1:22323530-22338530 GCA_039081455.1 Macrobrachium rosenbergii
TTGAGAGCTTGACTTCGTTGAGAAAAATGCCGGAATGAACGGAGTTGTTCTCTATGCATTTAACAGGGGGAAGTTAATAGGATTTACGTAGCTTAAGAAAACTGTTTTCATTGCGTCCTGAAGGCAATGGGATGTGTAACCTTGTGGCCTTTTCTAGCCCAGGCCAGATGAAAACAGCAGAAGGGTAAAGGGAGGAAGAAGCAGTAAAGCCTTCAGTCTAATTAGGGAAGAAGGTTTACAGGAGGAGGAAGAGAACTCCAAAGCCTAATATTAGAAGGAAATAATAATAATAATGATATTTTATAATTTATAAAGTGAAAACTCTCTGCAGAAGTAAGGTCGAAACATCATCCTCCAAATCTGGACGAAGTCTTTCCGAGAAATTGTACCCAGATCTGCAAGTATTAAAACTCCTAAATGGTGAGACACGCTCCCAAAAACTAAAAGATTTTTTTTCCATTCGTGGTAAGTGAAATGTCACCAAAACTTACGTATATCTTAGTTTTTATTATTCTTGAGAAACATTCAACATTTTGTAACATTTGCTCACGAAATTGGTCTTGAAATACCCTGTTATGGGGATAAAGGAAGGTAGAATTGTTGATAAGTTTTTCTTTTTGGACCAAATTGGTAAAATGGCCCATGATTAGTAATAAGGTCAAGGAGGCCAGGGGATGAGATACAAGTTGGGATTCAGACAGGCAGGGAGAAGAGTTGAAGGTGATTGCATTGCCGGGAGGAGGGGGAGGGGGGAAGGGGTGGTAAGGGGTTGCAATAGAACCCTCTTTTGCAACGGTCCACACCTCCGTGAAAGACTCATTCATTCACGAAAATGAGTAAAGCTCCACCTCTTCTTTGCCGTCTCCCCCTGGCTACCCCCCCCCCTCTCCCCAACTTGCTTCCGTGGATATCCCCCCACCCCTCCCCTTCCCTTCCCCGCTCCCCACCTCCACCCCTCTCCCTCCATTGACGGAGCGGATTATTTCATTGAGATAAAAGTGTTGAGATATTTTATCTCATTACCTGTGAGGTTGGCGACGGGAGGGGGTGGTTGAGGAGGAAGGTTGGTAGGTAGGTAGGTAGGTAGGGTAGGTAGGTAGGTCTTATTCTCCTCGCTCTCAAGATGTACATTATAAGGCTTTCGTTATGCTTTGTGAGGACTTTCTCTCTCTCTCTCTCTCTCTCTCTCTCGCCTCTCCCTCTCCTCCTCTCTCTCTCTGAACTTTTATGAGGAATTCATGAGTGGGGCGTTTAGGCTAGGAAGGCTAAACAGATAGTTTTTGTGAGTCGCTGGGTAAATAAACACAACTGTCTGTCGTTGTAAACACATTTCCTTGTACAGGACCCCAACGGTTTTCTTGTTTCGTCTTTCTTGCCCAACTGAAGGCTATTTGTTTAACCTTTTTTCTTTTCCTCAAAAGTTTAATAGGCGAGAGTTGAAACATTTACCTTTAGCAAAGACTTGTTTGTTACGTGTATTTCGATGTGTGTTTGTTTGCGTTTATTTTCTGCGAGGTGATGATGATTTACTCTTGATATAAACTGGTTGTCAGTTGAATCTCTCTCTCTCTCTCTCTCTCTCTCGCTCTCTCTCTCTCTTTATATTTTATTTGTTCAATTTCTGCGAAATAGTTGATAGAAACGGGTTACCAGTTGAATCTCTCTCTCTCTCTCTCTCTCTCTCTCTGAACCCTCCACTGTTGACAGACACGCAGCAGAATCTTATAATCCGATTTAGGAGGACATTATGCAATTTCCTCTCCCGTTGACGTTCCTTCGCTCCCCAAGGACGCGACAATGACCCCCGTCGGCAGTAGGAGTGCCTAGGGGGACCGGCCGGAGTGCCACCGAGGACGAGATTGCTACTAAGGGCGGGAGCACCAAGGGGCTGCCGCGCTATCGAGGCTACTACTGCTCGCCCGGGATACTTGAAATATTGTCCTGATATTAGCCAGGGGTATTAGATATCTTCTCTGGCCTTCCTTCCGATGTGATGTCAGTGTTTGTTTTCTTTTTTTTTTTTTTATTATTTGTCATTTGTTTCTCGCATTCTTTCTTGTAGGGATGGGTGTTCCTTTTCGTTATTCTCTTCTTTTTTTATATTTGCTTATTTTCTGTCATTCATGTAAGGTAATTGATATTAGGTTGTATTATCTAAGTGTTAAAATTTTCCAGATCTTCCTCTATGCTTATATGTGATGTCACATTGATTCCTTTGTTTTTGTATATTTATTTACCCTTTGTATATATATATATATATATATATATAATATATATATATATATATATATATATGTATATGTAAAATATATATATATAATCATCCAATTTTTCATTTTCACACCTTTCTTAGTATGTACTTTCTTTTTTCATTGGCTGCAAACATAGTTTTATGTATGTTGCTCCCTTTGTGAATATTATTTCCGTTTACTTCATTTCTCCTTCACTCACATTCCTCTCTTCCCTCTCTGCTATCAGAATCTTCACCTTGGAGCCAAAGTGGGACAGAATAAAACCAGTAGCTCCGCTGAGTGAAATGAGGAAACATTTAGAAAGAAAAGAGTTAGAGTGGCCCATTTACAACATTAGCGGCCATATTTCTCGTCCACGGTTCTCTACAGTTAGAGGAGATTTGATCAGGCCGTAAGGATGGTTATGGATTACTCTCTTATATTTTCTCCCCATTTCTCCCATTTTCACATCTTGATAATCATTTTTCATAATTATCATTTTCAATTTCATCCTTCGAAGAGTCCTAACGATTTTTATGTATCTCCGTGGCCACTTGTGTCCGAAACAAAGCTTTTGAATTTGAATTTGAATTTCTGTTCATTTTACCATTATCCATTCTCCCACTTCCACCTAATCCCTCGTGTTTATTATCATTGCATTTCCTCCTTCCTTCTTCCCCCTCCTCCTCCTCCTCCGTTTATTAGTTAGATCTTCCCTCTCCTTAAACATTCCACCCTCCCCTGTTTCAATTGCAATTCTCTTCCCTGCGTGTTCCTCCTCCCTTTATTAATCCATCTCTCCATCTTCCCAGCATCCTTCTTATCAATTCAATTGTGGACTGATGCTCTCCAGAAGTGGAAGATATCGTGTTACGAAGCTTCGGCGTCTTCGTATACCGTTGTTGGTGCTCATGGCTATGGGTAAGGGGACCCCTTTTCGTTGGGCGTCTTTGATCTGAAGGAGGCGATGAAGGGGGGAAGAAGAAATGTGAAGTGTATAGGAAAAAAAAAAAAGTTTGTTTCTTCCATCTTATTCTCCTCGACCCTCTTCTAACAATTGTTTCATAGTGCAAATGCGAGGTTTTCCTCCTGTTACACCTTTCAAACCTTTTTTACCGTCAGTTTCCGTTTCAGCGCTGAATGACCTCCTAGGTTCCACCTCTTGGCCTCTGGATTAAATTCTGTATTCTATTCTATTCAGAAGAAGGGTAAACACGATGCTGGTGAGCATTTTTTCCGTGTATATAAACTGGTTGATGCTGTGCTAGATTGATGTTCAGAGGTGAATGCATTTATCATTTGCCGAGCTTTAAATTTATCATTTGCCGAGCTTGCTTATGATTTATCATTTCCTGAGCTCGAATTAATTGTTATTTGCAGAGCTTAGATTAAGTGGCGTTAGCAGACGTCATTCCAAGTGTTTGAGTTATCATTCGCCCAGGGTTTGTTTACGTCAGAAGAATGCGAAGTCGTTCTAATCCTGTCTTTGCAAGTCACAAGGATTTATTGCAGAAATACTTCCCCTTCGCGACATTTCTACAAGAGGCAGAATTTCAGTCTGTAATTGCGAAGCAAATGTTAAGGAGGTATTGAAGAAGATTATTGTAAGATTATGAAAACTCTCTCTCTCTCTCTCTCTCTCTCTCTCAACTATTTTATCTAATCTTGAATGATTGGTAAGTAAATGTTAAGTTATTAAAGAAGATTACTGTAAAATTTAAAATAATTTACTTTCTCTCTCTCTCTCTCTCTCTCTCTCTCTCTAACCTATATTTAATGCATCCTGAATAATTGCTAAGTAAATGTTATTAAGAATGATTACTGTAAGATTTTAAACATTTCTCTCTCTCTCTCTCTCTCTCTCTCTAGCCTCTTTTTATCTCATCCTGAATAACTTTTCAGTAAATGTTATTAAAAAGATTACTGCAAAATTAAAAATCTCTCTCTCTCTCTCTCTCTCTCTCTAGCCTCTTTTTATCTCATCCTGAATAACTTTTCAGTAAATGTTATTAAAAAGATTACTGTAAAATTAAAAATCTCTCTCTCTCTCTCTCTCTCTCTCTTCTAGTTTTATCTTATCCTGAATAGCTTTTCAGTAAATGTCATTAAAAAGATTACTGTAAGATTTTAAAAAATTTCTCTCTCTCTCTCTCTCTCTCTCTCTCTCTAACCTAGTTTTATCTTATCCTGAGACAACGGAAGGAATGATATAATTCTTTGGCAGAAGGATTTTTTTTTTTTTTTACTCGTGATGCTAACGAGGTCGTTCGTTTATTTATTGTATAAATGGACAGTTAGGCCTTCAGTTTGATTTAGTCGATATAGAAGTTTTTGTTTTATCAAATCTTTAACTTTATGAAGAGAGAATACTTTTTAAACTTTATCAAACGGGTGAATGAAAGATATTCTTAGTATAAACTTTATATCAAAGAGTGGCGAATATTTCGATTTCCTTACATGTTCATATTGTAGCTTCTCTCTCTCTCTCTCTCTCTCTCTCTCATAAATGCGCAGTTTTAAACTTTTCTCATGGATAAATTGAAGATATTTCTGGTGTCAACTTTATATCAAAGAGAGCCGAATATTTCGATTTCCTTTCATGTTCATATCGTAGCTTCTCTCTCTCTCTCTCTCTCTCTCTCTCTCATTAATGCGCAATGTCACGCATCAATGTGCATCACTTAGTGAAATCTGACTACAGTTCCTTTGCTTAATTTAAAATCGAGTCAAATGATTCACCGTATTGAGAATGCTAGCCGTTAGGAAGAACGCTTGAGAGAGAGAGAGAGAGAGAGAGAGACAAGGGTTTCACTTCGGAGGGTTAAGGATTACCTCGTCGAGGTCCTCCTGTCTTCAAGTCATCAATGTGAGGTTTAACTTTTTATGAAAACATCATCAATGACATCCGTTATTTTTATATTCATCTTTTATATCTTGCATTTTTCCCGTCACAGCTACGAAACACAGCAGTCCACTGACAACCAAATACATAATTTACTGATTAGGTCAACGGATCCTTTATAGGTATATAACGAAAGGCCTTCAGCGCTATATTGAGTTTATAAGAAAATGCGGTTATGTTGTTTAGACCTCGTCGCGAGAGAGAGAGAGAGAGAGAGAATAATGTTGATAATAGGGAGCAACAAACCCTCATAAATTAGGTACGTGGGAGAAAGTGTAATTAGCTAGGAGCCTTTTCGCGACCAGTTTTTCTGGGTCCCCAGGTAGCGGTAGTTACACGGAAGGTCAGTTTGCGGAAAGTCTACGGGATGCCCACGCCCCGTTTGAGGCGATCGGTCATATTCTGTCGTCCCAAGAGAGAGCATATCCACTATTTTTTTCTTTTTTAATTCTTGAAGAGGACTGTCGGATGGGCAATATTTCTATTTTTGTTGACCTAAGCTTTTAACTATGAAGCCGGTTCTTAGTCGATTGGGGAGGATTGCAGTTTGGGTGGAATAGGGGCATGGGATTGGCAGCTTCATATTGGAAGATTTATCGAGAATTGAGACTGGCACTTTCTAGTGCCACCTTCTTTGAAGGGAAAATATAATATACATGTATATTTATATGTAATATTCATATGTACATATATATATACAGTATATATGCGATAGAGGAAGATGAGAGACCAAAAGAACGATAAACTTAGTGGCTTTTTTAACCGAGACCCCAAAAACTACGAACTAAGAAAAGGGGAAGGAAAAACAGAAGTAAGAGAATTCCAAATCTAGGAAGCGCAAGAAAAAAAAGAATGATTTAATCGTTGGCCTGTGTTTTTATCCATACATTTTTTTTTTACTTTTTTATTTATTCAGGATCATATTGTTGACAGAGAACTGAAAATCGTTGATCACTTATTCAAGGTATGTATTATTCCGTTCATTATTCTCTCTCTCTCTCTCTGTCTCTCTCTCTTCTCTGTTTTTCAAAATCATGATGATCAATTGTCGCTCGCACAAGACTCCTGAGGTATGATGTAAAAGCTTCAGTGATGCTTGAAAATTTATCAAGAAAGAGACATTCAACTCCGCCAAATCTAATACCTGTGACTTGGGACCTTGAATATATTTTTCTGACATGTAACGGAATCTAGGTATTTTATCTTTTTATCTTATATTCATCAATTCATGTATGATGTATTGAACCTGGCTGTGTGAACGCCCCTGAAAATGACAGTTAGATATCCTTGAAAGTAGTTCACAGGAGCACAAATTACCCCGGGTTTTATCTGGAAGTCCATTCTCACATGTATCATACGGACCGGAAAATATAAATCGCCGTGACAAGCGTAAGATCAGAGTCATGTATTTAAGAAGCAGCTGAAGACGAATGTATCGGCAGTCGCCTCCCCCAAATTACAGCCCTCGACTGATTAATAAATCCACGTAATTGACGCGAATCCTAATCGAAATCGCTTCGATCACGGCTGCAATTGTTTGTTCTCTCACCCATTGCTTCCTGATTCAATCATGTCTGATTCCAGTGGAAGAGCAGTCCGTGGTAAATCGGGAGAGAAAACATTCGTACGATATTCGGGTTACGACTTTTCCCAGCCTATTTAGGACGTCGTGAGAGCCATCTGGTGATTGGTTAATCAACTAATGTTTTCGGTGCACGACGCCGTCTCCTGTCATCTAGTGATTGGTTAATCAACTAGTGTCTCGGAGTACGACGCCACCGCCATCTAGTGATTGCACAGATCACTATTTCTGTCAGGCCTTTTTCTGGATAAAATTTACGTAATAGTATAAAAGTATCGATTTCAAAGCGCGTATAAATGGGCTCTCGAGTCAAGTAGTTAAGGGGCATATGGAATACTCATTCTCCTCCTATACGAGACTCGTATATAGGTGGATTTGAATATGCAAATTCGGAGGTTTAGAAATGAGTAGGTTGTGCCAAATGGTGAAACTTTTCGAACATTTGGAGTAATACCATATGTCCAGCATAACAATGGTGCCGAGTAATGCTAGGCCTAGACCGAGTTTCTTTCGGGAGCGCCCCCTCCCCTCTCTCTCTCTCTTTCTCCACCCCGCCCCCTCTACATCATCTAGTACTAGCTGCCTAGACCCCCGCCCCCCATCTCCGCCCACCACCTTCTCATTTGGATCCAGCATAGGTATATACTCCTTTGTAGTGTTCTGTTTGTGTTACGTTAATTAGGAAGAGAGAGAGAGAGAGAGAGAGAGAGAGACTTTTTCGAGGGGTTTTTAATTAAGATTTTTCTTCTCAGTTGCTTTATTTTGGTGGATATTTCACTTTGGGTGAAGAGGACTCAGCACCTCTTTATATTGTGATCCAGAGGTGTTCGTGATTAAGCCTTAAATTTATATATATATATATTATATATATATATATATATATATATATATACATATACATACATATATGTATATACTGTATATATATTTGTGTACAGAAAGTATAAAGTTCGCAATATCATCTTGCATTAACAAAAACCTGTAAGAAACTAAAAATATATCGTTTGGCCGTTTGATACAATCTTACAGAATTACTGAACTACAATGAACCAAATTACAGAGCCACAGTTAGGGTACATAAAATCAAAAGAATTGCCTAATGAGTGCATCACATACATACTGGATCTGTTGGGCCGTTCTAGGCTTACTGCCCACCAGTCTACCCAGCTGCAAATTGATGACACCGTCTGTTGGGGTAAAGGAAAAAGTCATTAGGTCAGCAACTTCATCCTTAAAGGCTTATTTAGGAAACCGGATGGCCGTGCCCTTTCTGTCGCCAAGCGCCTCTAAGAGGAAAAGGTGCATTGTGAGAAAGAAACAGATAGATAGATAGATATTTATTCTATTCCAGTATGTGGGAAGTTCTACATGTGTATATAGATATATTATTGACTTTACATAATGTTATATAAACTAGAGTATAAGACAAATAGATAGATAGATATGTATTCTATTCCCGTATGTGGAAACTGCGACAAAATTAAAAAAGAACAATAATCTCTCTTGGTTGTCCAAAAAAAAAAAGTTTTTCATACTTGGTTATCAGGTGTTAATGAGGAGAGACAATCAGTTAAGGTAACTTCATTGTCGTGGTAAGCTTGGAAGGCTTTAAAAAAAAAAGGAAGTTTTATGGGCCTTTTGTTCGCAAGGCGAAAATTGGGGCAAGCGCAGCCCATATAGAGTAGGGTCGTTTCTTATTGATAAGTCTTTTGCGCGTGTATGCGTACCCATGTACAGTTCAGTAGTTTAATGAGTGTGACTAAGCGCGTGTTTGTGTGTGTGTGTATATATATATATATATATATATGTTGTATGTATAGATGTGGGCGTACGTATATATTTATATAATACTGTATATGTAATATATATATATAATATATATATATAAAATGTGTGCGTGCGCGCGCTCGCTCGCGCCTCCTCTGGTAATACATTACGGTCCACCTTCGATAGCTAGTAATCTCATAGCAGCAGGTGAAACTAAGTAGCGGTCTTAACATTTTCCCTAGGGTTAGAAAGCGCTGGATTTTTTTATTTTTTATTTTTATTTTAGCAGTGGGTTCATTTTGTTACTTTTTTCTATTCTTCCAATAAAACTACTTTCCAATGTTGAGTAATTATTCACGCTTTTATTTGGTTGCACTTTGATGTCGGTAATTACGGGATAATTAGCAGTAATCAACATTTATGATGAAAGGGATTTTAAAAGGTTTCTTTGCTAGATTAGTGGTTTTGATATGATGCGATAAGTCATTACGGGTCGGATTTTCGTTGGAAGCGTCTTGATGCCTTGTATTTATAAAGCCTTTTTTTTTTTTTAGGTGAACATGACGCTCATTGTTTATGTATATGTATGTATACACACACACATTAATATATATATATATATATATATATGAAATGGCTATTATTTTTCTCTTTTACAGATTAAAATATAACGTAGTGATATATGTAAATGTGTGTGTTTTGTGTATATACACATTATATGTACAGTATATATATATATATATATATACAGTATATATGTGTGTGTGTTTTGTGTATATATAAACATTATATATACAGTATATATATAAATATATATATATATATATATATAATTATGTATATTATATACGTGTGAATGTAACAGTCAGGTACATGCTGGCGCATAATGTTAGTACTCGCTTGAGTAACTACATTTACATGGCGTAATCACTCGCCCTACAAACTACACAGACCTTGACTTTTAAAGCCAAACCGGACAGTCCTTTGTGTAGGAACTTGACTAATCAAGGTTTCTCGTATTATGTTTTCTAGAAGGGATGATTAGTAGGGCTACCAATCTTTTTTTATTTTAGATTATTTTTTTTTTTTTTTTTTTTTTTTGTGGGCGTAAGGCCGCCTTAGGTAGAACTAACTATTCTTTTCATGGGTGGAGGTAGGTGGAATTCTTTTGGGAGTGTAATAGGCATATAATTTTTTTTTCTTTGCAATGGTACATGTTTCCTTTCTATTTGGGGGGAGGGGGTGCTGGGTTGGCCACCTAGGATGTATATATATATATATATATAAACTAGATTGCTATCACAATTTTTGTCTGTATTCATACAAAGAATAACAGGACCCATTTAAGCAGGATTGCGTCTAACGGAGATTTTTATTCACAAAAGTTACAAGCTTTCAAGGACTAACTGTCCCCATCGTCTGGTAGCCGTTGAAGGACGTCCTGGTATTCTTTATAGTATATATATATATATATATATATATAGATAGATAGATAGATAGATAGATAGATCTTTTTTGAGAGTGCCAGGGGATCCGGCCTGTAGGGAGATAGGACTTCAGCGTCCGGTCCGCACAATATAAAGGCGTTGGTTTCCGGTTGCAATAAGATTTATTCAGCGAAGCGACCATTCTCGAGACAAAGGCCGTGATTAGCGGTAAGTCCAGTGACTATCAACGGATGTCTTCTGAGGCCTTTTATATTGATTCATTAGGTTTCGCGCGTGAGTGCGCGTGCGCTAGTTTGTATGACGTATGGAATTCCGATGGCTTGCGCCTACTTAGACATTTGTTCGGAAAGAAACTGGATTTGTGGTTTTGTGTGTGTATGTGCGTAGGCGTTTGTTTGTTTGTTGCTGTGCGTTTGTGAATGAGTAGGGTTATGTGGTTGTGTGTAATTTAAAAATATGTTGAGGCTTGCGTATCCATATACGTTTTTTAATGTGGTTGCGATTAATTGTATGTTTAATATACACAGATATTTATACTTTTACATAAATATGCCTACTTCTCTATTGGACATTTATTCGACTTATATTTATATACATTTATTTATATTTATTCGACTTCTATTTATGATTGCATTATTCATGAATATCATGACAATAATATAAAAGACACTACTTGAAAATACAAAAGATCGAATCTTATAATTATTCGCAAAAGGACATTTAAAAAAATATTCGGTAACATTTAGAGTTTTATTAAAGGAGCGAATTGAAATGAGGCTTTTAATTCGAGACTATGAGTTTGCTTAGAGCAGAAGCGGATGTTCATAAAGGAGCCTTTTATTTATGACTCGAGTGCTGCTCTGAGAGAGAGAGAGAGAGAGAGAGAGAGAAAGAAAGGAGGGCTTGTTGGGAGTGTGGTATGCAAGTAGTCTTAATGTAGGTCCCTTATTTAGTGAGCAAAGGAATAGTGTTATCACCGTCAGTAGTAGGAAATAGTGCCAGGTGATGACTATGTCTCACGTTAAGATATTAATAGTAGTAGTAGTAGTAGTAGTAGTAGTAGTAGTAGTAGTAGTAGTAGTAGTAAAGTAATCATGACAAAAAAAAAATAATCTGGACTACAAAAACATTGCTGAAGAAAAGAAGGTTTAAAACAAAAATAATGAAAAGATTAAAAATAAAAATAAGGAACAGATTAAAAATATAAATGATGAAAAGATTAAAATTAAAGTAATGAAAAGATTACGTGAAGATGGTTGTATTAGTAGCGTTATCATGATACTAATAGCATAAATGAAACTAAATCCCACATCAAAATAGTAGCAGTTATAATAGTATGCGAGTACTATGCCCCACATTAAGATAGTAATAGGCAACTGATAGTAACAGTCGAAAACCCAAGGTGAAATTTGCATACGGTGTTGAATTACAGCCCATGGTACAGCAACGCGGGCTGCTATTACAGCCGTCGGACGTGACTGTATCCGATACAGCGGGTTGAAAGGAAAGCCGACGTGGGCCTGTATTTGCTCATTTTATGTAGAGTCTCTCTTTAGAACTCTGTAGAGCCTTTGTGAAGGTGGGCTGAGATACCGGTGTTCCGGTGCAGTGTTGGGGAAGATTAAATTATTTCTTGATTTTTATTGAAGTTATATTTTTAAGATTTTTCGTTGTGTGTATTTGTAATCTTCTTTTCATTATTTTTATTTGTAATCTTCTTTTCATTATTTTTTTTATTTTTAATATTTTCGTCATTTGTATTTTAATTTTCTTTTCATTATTTTATTTTTAACCTTTTCGTCATTTTTGTTTTTAATTTTTTCATAATTTTTATTTTTAATCTTCTTTTCATCATTTTTATTTTAATCTTTTCATTATTTTTATTTTAAACCTTCTTTCTTTAACTGTGTTTTTGTAGTTTTAGATAATTTTTTTGTCATGATTACTTTTATTATTTTTTCCCTATCATTGGAATATTCATCTAGAGTTTGTACGAGTTTATGTAACTCTTTCGACAGAATATCAAAATACGGTTGTTGATGCAAAATTGGCTTACAAATATTGTTGGGTGATCTCTCCGTGTAATTAACTTTTTGGTGGATGTCATTGAGGGTCTCTTGGCCATGGCTGTGGTATTTTTATTATTTTTATTTGGAAAGAACTGAAATAATTCCCCACCCGCTGTAGATATAAGTAACTGTTGGTAATTTCGAAGCTGTCGAATTATTTATGTCGCATTGGTTTTGATTGTGGCTGTAATTTCTCTCTCTCTCTCTCTCTCTCTCTCTCTCTCTCTATATATATATATATATATATAATCATATGTAGAGATTCATGCATTGTGATATTGAGATTCATGCATTGTGATATAAATCTTCACTGTTAGCGAGACCCTCTTGTTTAAGCTTATTATTCCCTTTCAGTAAATTTGTACGCTTAATCCTCTATCATTTGTCAATGTTCGCTTTACGGGTGTAATGTATTTCTTACGGTTTCGCCGATTTCAGGCAATAACGCGACCAAAAAAAAAAAAATTATACATTACCCTTATTTGCTGAGTTGGATTAACGATACGACGGTTAATGATGCTATAAAGATGGTGTTTTTATCATTACTTATCTTATTTTTTTTTATTTTAATATTTGTAGTTACAATTAAATGATGACATTTTAAGTAGCATTATATTTTAGAATACTTTCTATATTTTCTATTTATTTCCGATGATGTTTTGTGCTACACGTTGTTTCAAAGTTTGTTTTGAATTTGAGGGTGCATCGAACTTTGATATTTGTTGTTGGTCCTCTGTTAGAACGCTGCTGTTTATGTTTTACCCCTCCTCCTCCTCTCCCTAACCCCCCCCCCCCCCCCGCCCGCCCACAGGATCGTCATCTAATGCTTGAGAAGTTATAATGTCATTTCAAAGCCACATCCTCCTCGCCTTTATTTGCATGACTTGTTTTTCACTGGTTGTGTTTGTGCATTGTTTATTTTTTAGCTGAGCTGTTTATATATATTTCATAAGTTATTGCACTGCTTTTTTCTCTCTCACGCTTTGCTCTGCTTCTCTCTTATGTTCTCTCTTTATGTTTTTTTCTCTTTTATGTGTTCAGTAGCTGGAAATATATGTAATTTTTGATGATAAAATGGATTATGTTTTGTTATTGCGTGTTGTGTCAAAGCCGATTAATAGATACATGTAAAGGATTTTTTTTATTTAAGTAAAAAATACTTTTCAAACAGCCGCGATAATGTCTGTGACATTAACCACGTACTTTACTGACTGAGAGAGAGAGAGAGAGAGAGAGAGGAGGCGAGGGGGAGGGGAGCCTGACCCACTATCCTGTCATGCTCTTTCCAAAACAACGCCGGTAGGGCCTATATCAACCCGGAGTATTCGTCATAGACACATGTTTAACACATGTTATATGTAGTGTCATTCACATTCTTACCCTGGGTCCACCCGATTCCCCCACTCTCTCTATCTCTCCCTCCCTCTCTCTCTCTCTCTCAGGGCCTCGTGGCGTAATGTTACCACTCTTGTAAATCGACTGTTGTGGGTCACGGCTGGGGTGGAGAGAGAGAGAAAGAGAGAGAGAGAGAGATGCAAACCATCACTGCACCGTCAGAAAGCGTAGCACCACATCCTAATTTAGGAAAAAACCGGAGGGCCTCGACGAGGTAATCCTCACACCTCACCGGGGCGAAGACATTCGCAAGATGATAAGATTACGATCCTGGCTCTATCTCTGTGTCTCTCTCCCCAGACGGGCCGGTGTCACTCCCTAAATGAGACCCATTCTAACGGTTAAAGGATTTTTTATAGGCGATGTTATCTAGAGCGAAGGACTCTTCTCTCTCTCTCTCTCTCTCTCTCTCTCTCTCCGCATCCCGGGATCCTTGATATCAGCTGCAGAAGAAGGAGGAACCACAAGTGTTTGGACAGGGTCGAGTTCGAGCTTCAGTTCCCACCAGGAAAAACACAATTTGCCTTGGTACTGCCCGAGTTATGGATTCGAAACATCGCTCCGTGATGGGGAGTGCTTGCGCGTCGTTCGGGTTGCGCGGCGCGCGAGGAGGGCACTTTTTTTTTTTTATTGTATTGGGCGCGATTGATGAGGAACAAGGGTTGGTATCGAAGGGGGGGAGGGGGGCCATTTAAGAGGTAGATTTTGTTTACGTAATATGGCGTCTCAGGGAATGTTGTCACCGACGCAGGGGGATTTATGACAGATAAGCGTGATTTCAATGCTGCGGGTCGGCTTCGATTAACAGGATTTACGAGATTAGATCTGTGTAATCCGGTTTTATAGTGGAAATCGTCATCGACGCCAGGATTAATGCGACATTAGCATAAATCCAGTACCACGAATAGTGGAATCATGATATCGATTTTATGTAATCTAGCGTTTGCAATGACTGTTGTCATCGACAGGGGGATTTATGAGAAAGAATGGAAATCCACTGTTGTGGTGGCAGTGAGTAACGGGATTTATGACGGAAGTTGATTGTGAATGAGTTGATGTTTTCTGGCTTTTGGGCCTCACTGTGACTCACTCACTTAGACACCAGGTCTTTACTTTTCGTTGCAAGTGTTATTCTCTCTCTCTCTCTCTCTCTCTCTCTCTCTCTCATATATATATATAATATATATATATATATATATATATATATAAAATTATTTATTCATCTCTTTATTTATTTCCAAACGCTTTCTTATTTCTTCCTATGAGTCAATATGCGTTGGAAATTCTGTCTTTCACCTATCTAACTTTATATCTGTATTTTATGTCTACAATCTGTCTATCTACCTATCTAACTTTCTGTCTGTATTTATATCTATATTGTACACATAACTTTGGGCATTTCTATCCATCACATTCTTTGGCATTTGTAGAAAAGTTTCCCCAACTAAGAATGTATATATATTCTTCTCCCTCCACCCACCCACACCCTCCTTTTCTATAGGATACCTCCTCCCTCTCCCCCCCCCCCCACCCCCCCTTATCGCTACACAGTGTCTTTTCATCTTTCATTTTATCTCATCTTCGTCTCGAGTTCTTTTCTCCTGTC
>JANJGK010000046.1:22343530-22345725 GCA_039081455.1 Macrobrachium rosenbergii
ATTGTCATGTTGCCATTTGGTCACGGTCATCATTTTAATTGCTCTGCTTATCATGTTCCAAGGACATAAAGAGAGAAATGAGCAACAGGAAGTTTTACAGGCGAAAATGACTCTACATCTTGTTGTCGTAAACTCCCATAACGAAGTTTGAGGTTGTTGTTCTGGCTCGATTTGATTCTCTGTTTGTTTGTGAGGTTGATCAATTTATTTTCTTTCTTTTTTTAATAAGTGGTATCACTTCTTTCTGTATTTACCCTTTACTTCCTCTTACTTCTTCCTAATGAGCGTCATATTCTTTGGAAGCTTGTATTTCAAGTCAGTGGTTCCTTTGGTGGGCCTGTTCCATATGAATAGGTTTCATCTACTGAATAATGATGATTACAGGAAAAGTCCTCTGAGGATTTTAAGGAAATATGACCAGAGGTTGACCTTGTGTTAATATTTCACTAGATTTTGGGATTCCCAGAGTCTGGATAAGGAACTATCCAGGCGGGGTTTGAAAGTTTTTTGTTTTTCGTTGATCGCTCAGGCTTGGAGAGTAGTTCACGTTTCCTTCAGAGTGAATGATTATTTTAACCATCCTCTGAACACTTCTTTAACTCTGTCTCACCTAGCTGTTTTTTCTCGCAACACATGCAGGCTTCTGCTGCTGCTGTTGCAAACAGTGTGTCGTTTTTTAGTATCAGATTTAATACTACTCAGTTTTCTGGGAGTTTTATCTTGGCTACAACTAAGATGTGGAATAGTTTGCCCAGTGCAGCTTTTAACATCAGGTTTCATACTACTCAGTTTGCTAGGAGCTTTATCTTGGCTACAACGAAAATGTGGAATAGTTTGCCCAGTGCAGTTTTGGAATCTTCTAACCTCAAATTATTTCAGTGAGGAGCAAATTCGTTCTTGCTCTCTGCTGGATTTCAGGTGTATCGGTTTTATTTTTTGTTACCTCCCATTTATATATCACCTTTTTCTATAACTTCTCTCTCTCTCTCTCTCTCTCTCTCTCTCTCTGCAGGTTGATTTCCCTTTGGAGCCCTCTTGGGTTTATAGTCAGTTGACTCTGTCCATAAGAGTTTTCAGCTGAAGATTTAAAGAAAGAAAGATAAGAGAAGACTTGAAATATATTGTATTTTAGAGTGTTTCGCGTTCTTTTACTGAGGGGTCGGCCCTTACCGATCTAACAAGACATTTAGAAGACACAGTATATTATGTCCCCTCATTAACAATCGTCTCGCCTTAATTGAAAAACCCAAAGTGTAGAGTATTTCAAAGTTTTTTTATGTCGGTTTTTTTTTATGGGAGTGAAATCGCGGTTACGGGGGAGGGGGGGAGGGGTGGTGTTGGTTAGGAGGTGGGGGAAAGTTTTATATGAGGAGATCATAACCATTAGCGGAATGTATTGAATCATGGAAGTTAATGATTGGGGGTTTTGCCTCGTTGTTTGTTGACGTTGCAGATCGGAAGGTAATTATTCCCGTTTATTTTGTGTCAGGTTTGTCTTGATAATTATTCCAGTTCATTTCGTTTTAGTTTTTCTTTATCTCAGTTTCTCTCCTTTGGTTATCTCTCATTTTTTTTTTACCTCCCTTTTATTATTGATTATCTTTATTTTTATGGCAATTGCGTCCTGAAGGAGTCATTATCGCTGTAGATTTGGCAATGATTTTTTTTATAACTTTCATTTATTTCTGTCACTTTTCGCAATTATTTTTTTATTGACTTATTGTTTTCCAGAAAGTTATTTTCATTTTTTTGTTTGTTGTTTTTGGACAAAATTTGCTGAATTTTCCTAAGTCTTTGTTGTTTTTTACAACTGTTGTTTTCATGAAAGTTTTGGAAAGCTGTTATTTGATAGGACGCTATCTGAGCTATTTTCAGCAGCTTTTTTGGCCAAAGGGGATGCACGAAATACTTTAATGCCTATCTGATCTCTCTCTCTCTCTCTCTCTCTCTCGAGAGAGAGAGAGAGAGAGAGAGAGAGATAAGCCTGCGTCCATGAGTTTGGAAATAATACAGTAATTAAACAGTAGTTTGTCATTTGTAGCCGCATACCAACGTATCTCTCTCTCTCTCTCTCTCTCTCTCTCATAGATGACATAAAGAGTTTTAACAATATCATATGGTGCCGGGATATAATAGTATGTCAATTAAGCATCAGAAAATAAAAATGATAAATAAGATGCATATAATATTGCTAA
>JANJGK010000046.1:22345825-22355825 GCA_039081455.1 Macrobrachium rosenbergii
TAGACTGAATGCAAGCTCTCGATAATAACGGATTACATCACATGTCGACACCGTATAAGAGAGAGGAGGAGAGAGAGAGATGAGAGAGAGAGAGAGAGAGAGAGAGAGAGAGAGAGAGAGAGAGAGAGAGAGAGAGAGAGAGAGAGAAAGTCAATACAATATAACATTTTTTAATTACTGCCACGTCATTCACAAGGGCATCGGGAAAACGAGAGAGAGAGAGAAAGAGGGGGGGGGGGGAGGGTTGTTAAGTCAAGGGAACGTAGGGGGGTTGGAGAATAATTCCCCACCACCCGCAACTTCATCTTGTATAGGTGAAACGTGAGAGGGATATTTTATCAAACAGTAAATGGGAAAGGAAGTGACTACAGTCTCTCTCTCTCTCTCTCTCTCTCCTCTCTCTCTCTCTCTCTCCTCTCTCTCTCTCTCTTTGTGCGCGTGCCCCGCGTGAGTTACGCAATGTCTTTATTGCGTATAGTTCCATTTGGAACATTGAGAAATCAGAGTACAAAAGTTACACATGATGACCTAAGATCTTCGTTCCGGTCAAATGCTCAAGTATGAGTATGTATGTATGTATGATTATAGTCACTTTAATACGTGACTCCTTTATCACATGTTACCACAGTTGAAGAAATGAGAGGCTAGGTTTAGATCCTGGCTGGTTTCAGTTTTATTTCCAAGCCATTTATGTAGGAATGTATGTATTTATGTACATGTGTTTGTATGTGTGTAAGAATGTCTGTATTTTACGTGCATGGAACTGCGGTTTTTTACGTATAAACAATTTACATACCGGATCATCTTTATTAAAAAATATAATCAGTAAGTCAAATAACCTTAATTTTTAGTTGTTTTCCTTATATATATATATATATATATATATATATATATATATATATATTATGTGTGTGTGAGCGTGTTTATGTATGTATATTACACACACACATATATCTGTATATATGTGTGTGCGTGTACATGTATGTATATTACACACACACATATATGTGTATATAATAGTATGTATATATATATATATATATATATATATATATATAATATATATATATATATATATCTATATTATATATATAGTTATAAGAGAAAGCCAGATACAGAATTGGACCTACAGCAGAGTGTACCAATACGTAAACTACGCATACTCACGCTAAACATTACTATATTACTCAAGAAAGAGAGAGAGAGAGGAGAGAGAGAGAGAGAGAGAGAGAGAGAGAGAGAGAGAGAGAGAGAGAGAGGCGAACTCCCGCACAGCGCTGCTGCTGAATCGTCGGCAGACCCGCCTTGCCCAAAGGCCCCCCCATGAAATATTCAAAGCGCAGGTCTTAATTACTCAAGACACATGTTATTAAAGATGAATGAAATACTAACGAACGGGGAGAAGGAGCAGAAGTAACGGAGTAACAGCTGCATTGCCGTTGCGGAAGTGGGACGATGTTGAAAAGCTAAATAAATCATCGGATTTCGAATATATTGGAATGCGTTTCTGGTACTTGAGCGAGCGGTGACTGATAGAGTAATGGCCTTTTTTACAGAAGTGATTTGTAAATGACTGACTGCTAACAGAAGAGATTTATGAGACGATGAGAATGGACTTTTAATGGAGGGAATCCCCAAGTGACTAATGAGTGAGTGGCTTAAAACGATAACCGAAGAGGTTTAGTGATAAAATGATTAATTATAGATGAACTCACCTGACTTCGTGACCAGAGAGTGACTGGTTTCTTATGGAAGTGAGTAAAAAAAAAGATGGACTTCTAATAAAGTGATTTATGGAAGACTGAATTCTAATAGAAATGATTTCTTATGGAAGCGATTCATGAGAGGAATTACTCATAACAGAGGAGGTTTAAGATAGAATTAATCCTCATACGGGAATTTTGAAAAAAATTCACTGTAGCAAAGAAGATTCACAAATTTTTCTTTAAAACAACAACATAACCATGAAAAATTATCACCTATGATCATTTCTTAGTTACCAATATAGCGATGAATTCAGGAGAAATATCAATAATATTAAATTGATAATCACATTTAAGAGAACACGTACATATCCTGACTTGCATTAATTTTTTATATAAGCTTTTATTTTCTAATTTGTCGACTTCCAGCTTTCCTTATTGTTTTATCTATTTCTCCGTTTCTGTTCGTTCACATAAAGGCATTGCATTCCGTGCAAGGTTGCCTTGCAAGTTAAGGGCACTTAAGGCTTCATCCATATGAATATCCGTTCACTTTCAGTATTAGCAATGATATATAATTATACCAATTGCAGTAACCGAAGCAACACTGGGTCTTGCTAGAACTTCTTTATTTGGGTCACCACCAAGAAATGCCAAAGACCGTCGGAATATAGCTTTTTTGAAAAACTAATAATAATAATAATAATAATAATAATAATAATAATAATAATAATAATAATAATAATAATAATTAACTCTGGAACACCTAATCTCCCTCATGAAATAGATAACTCACGCCTAAATCAAGCCCGGATAAAAGAGAGGGGGCTGAGCGTAGACTTATTAGCGACCCTACCTTGAAAAGGTCTTAATTTTAAGTTGCTACCAACCTTTGGAGGTCTGGTGCAAGCAGCTTTTTGTTGAACTTTTTAACAGAAATTTCTTAATAAAAAATAAAGGCTAATGAACACTAATAAACAAAGGAAAAATAATAGATTAAATCATTCCACTTCTCGAGAGAATACAACAAATAACCATCGAGTTTTTTGCAACGCAAGATTAATCAGCCAAACCAACTAACGCCCAACAAAGGCATCTGCCGGTCGACGGTTGGCAAATGTTGCAAACGAAGCCATTCTGCAACAAGCGAATGCTATGATGAATTGACATATTGAATTGGCAGGCTGCATCTGCAATCTCTCTCTCTCTCTCTCTCTCACTTTGCGAGGCCACCAGGTGTGCAGTCTGCAGGCAGTATATAGGCTGCTGGTTCTGGCACGGCAGGCTCCGTTGCAGGTTCCGTGGCAGGCCTCCGGCAGCGGTAGGTTGGAAGGCAGGTCGGTTTTCATTGCGTATTCATGGGGTGTTAAATGGAATTCCAGATTTCCGCCTCGCCGTAAATTACCTCTTAATTCAAATACCACCTGTTGTTTTGGGGCGGATTTGGGTGGGGAGTGGTGGGTGAGGGAAGGGAAGTAAGGAAAGAGGGTGTAGGATAGGGGGGGAGGGAGGATGGAAGTATACCAAGGATCTGGGAGAAGAGATGCTGGGTGCGAATCCTTGTATATCTGTCTATTCATCAATCTGTTTACATCCCAAGGCGCCTCGGGGAAGGGTGGACGGGGGGTGGGGGAGGGCGAAGGATATTAGGGTTCCTGGAGTTAATTCGGGTACGAGACGAGGAAGGTATGGATGCTTCCATATACCCCTGTCTATAACCAAACCTTTTGACATTCCAGGTCAATTATATATCTCTCTGTACCACAAGATATCTGTCTATCTACTCACATTATTAAAAGTGCAATCCCGTTGTTGTAAATAATTTTAAAACTTATTTTCTTGTTTTAAAAATATTAAACAAACCCAGAAATATCTGTCAAAACAAGAACAAAACAAGCTGTCAAAACAAGAACAAAACAAGGAGGCAAATAAATGACCTTATACGAATTTGCGATGACATCCAGGGAAGGAAATGAATGACCTTAAATGACCTTGCAGAGCCAGTTTGGAAAGGAACATAAAAGACCTTCCTTGGGTATTTAGAGAAGGAAAATATTACCACAGGCAACATTGCAACGACGTTTAGACAAGGAAATAAATGGCCTTAAATGACCTTGGAAAGGTATCCGGGGAAGGGAACAAAATGGCCTTCACCTTGCAAAGACGTGGCGGACTAAAATCGTGCTTTACCCAAAATCCAGCAAACATAAATATCAAAGCAATCAAGCAAAGTGACCGAGAAGACGACAGCGCATTGCAGATTTTTGAAAAAACGAAGAAAACACTTTCTTATTATTTACTTAATATATTCAAGACATGTCTCTAATGAATGCGCTTATGCTTTGCATATGTCAGAAGGCTTTGCAAAGACTCTCTCTTTCTCTCTGTCTCTCATTCATTAAGAAACAAAAGATGTAATGATGGACGAATCAGGAATATCTACTCTCTCTCTCTCTCTCTCCTCAATATTTTTTTATACATTGAGCCGTCTATATTAGCAACAACAGAACAGTCACTGCCACATTCATAGTTTAATTTAGCTACCTTATCTTGGATGACGACTAAGGGCAAAAATGTTTTACAATATTAGGCCTTCACATTCCTACAAAGTTGGTCCAACAGCAACTCGCCGAACCCTCGACACACATTGCACCATTCAACATTATTTTCAGGCGCCTTATCTGCTTCATAGATATAATGGGAAGTCTTTTCCAGTACCTATTTCAAACCATCTCTCTTGGTCTTACTCTCTTCTTCCGTCCTTACACTTCCCCATAATACTCTCTGTTCATCAACCTATCGTTCT
The DNA here is from genome assembly GCA_039081455.1 of Macrobrachium rosenbergii. Classification (NCBI taxonomy): domain Eukaryota; kingdom Metazoa; phylum Arthropoda; class Malacostraca; order Decapoda; family Palaemonidae; genus Macrobrachium; species Macrobrachium rosenbergii. The sequence continues at coordinate 22,350,335 of JANJGK010000046.1, forward strand.
CCCATTCTTTCCACACTACCAAACCAGCTCAAAACACGCACATCCGCCTTTAGATCTTCGCTAACCCTTTACTACTCCTTCTGGTATCACCACCTTTATAACGCTTTCTATTTTTCTTACTTCTCATTTAATACACAAAACGTTCAGTTCAACAGCTTCAACCTTGTTTTAGCTTTTTGTAAAAGAAAACCACTGTGCCGGCTTTGCCTGTCCCTCCGAACTTTTTTCTGCCCGCCCTCATATCTTAAAAACTACTGAGGCTAGAGGGCTGCAAACTGGTATGTTGATCATCCTCCCTCCAATCATCAAACATACCAAATTGTAGCCCTCTGGCCTCCGCAGTTTTTATTTTATTTAAGGTTAAAATTAGTAATAATCGTGCATCTGGCAACGATATAAGCCATGCCACCACCGGGCCGTGGTTAAAGTTTCATGGGCCGCGGCTCATACAGCATTAAACCGAAATCACCGAAAGATAGATCTATTTTCGGTGGCTTTGATTTACATTGTACAGAAAACTCGATTGCGCCGAAGAACTTCGGCGCATTTTTTACTTGTTTTACTTGTTTATTATTAGAGTTCAATCTCCACGTTTCACTTCCATTAAGGAGACTAGGTTCAACAACTTTGTGTATATATATACACATATATATGTGTACATATATATATATATATATATATATATATATATATATATATATATATATATATTATATATATATATATATATATATATATATATATATATATATATATATATATATATATTGTAATCATAAGACAAATACACATACTTGAATATATGAAACTGTCTTTTCAACACACATGGAACATGCAGCAAGTTTACTGCACAACGGAATCACAGTCATTGTCCAAGTCACATAAAAACGATGCGTATAAGGAGTAAACCTCGGTATATACAATTCCAATTAGCTTGTCTTGCGCTGTATTATGTCCCTTACCAGAAGAAAATTAATTACCAGTTGCATCAGTGCCGAGAGCCAACCTCTCTCTCTCTCTCTCTCTCTCTCTCTCTCTCTCTCTCTCTCTCTCTCTCTCTCTCTCTCTCTCTCTCTCTCTCTCTCGCTAAAAAGTAATACAAAATTAACATGTTTTGCATTTTAAGAATTTTATTCGGAAACAAAACAGCGAAACAATAGCCTCCTACTCAATGCCTCCCCCCACCATGAAACCACCCATCTCCCACGGACCTCAGCAACATTAGTATACAATAGAAACATAAGATATACCCCTCCGGGGAGGAGTTAACAACCCCACCCCCACCCACCGCGCCCCCCTTAAAATTTCATCCCCACACTGAAAACCGAGGCACAGCCCCAAGAACCAATTCAAACTAGAAAACGCGGTCCTAAGGGTGCTATTCTGACCAAATAACATTAAGACAATGCCCTTATCAACCTCGAGGGAAATAACGCTCTCCCAGACAAAAATGGTCCTCGGGTGTATCAGATATAATTTAGTGGGTTTTCGGATTGGAAGATGACGGAGGAAAGAGACAGCGCTAGCATCTTTCTGCTTAGAGGCAGTAAGGGCGTGTTTTGCTAAATACATGTGTAGCGATTAAAGGGTATTTGCTAAATATGCTACGTTTTCTGTCTCGAACACGTATGACCCGCCAAGATAAAAAATGGTATCCTTATTTAGTATACATGTGTGCTTCTTTTAGTATTTATATGTATATATTTTCTATGCTCACACAGATATGCTGCGTGTGTGCTTTTTCGTGTATGCAAATATATATATATATATATATATATATATATATATATATATATATATATATATATATATATATATATATATATATATATATTTATATATATATATATATTATAAACTATTTAGGAAACTAGACATCATGAGGGTTTGTCCCCAACCTCCGGATCCTGCTTACACTTATCCTGAGCGAAGGACCGACGAGACCACTCCCAAATTCATTATTATTATTATTATTATTATTATTATTATATTATTATTATTATTATTAGTAATGATGTCTGTGAATTCTGGAAAATCTACAACTACTGATATTAATAATAATAATAACAATAATAATAATAATAATAATAATAATAATAATAATAATAATAATAATATATACATACACCTACACAGACAGACGTACACAAACATGTTTACAGTATATATATATATATATATATATATATATATATATATATATATATATATATATACATATACACACACACATATAATTCTAAAGAATACTATAAAAACCAAGTCAACAATTCCAAGTCGGAAGAAAAAAAGCAAATTACACACACACAAAAAAGAGAAATTTATAAAAACAAACTTTGGAAAAAGGATCTGTAAAACATCTAGTTTCCCCATTATCCCTTTAACTCTCCTTCCCATTCAGAGCTCTGATCCCAAGGACAAAGGAATGTTATCATAGACACCAAGGACTCTAGAGTTATAGAATAAAGTCGTTGTCAAAGACACCAAGGACTCTGGAGTCGTAGAGTGACGTTACGATAGCTGCCATGTAGTATCTGGATTTGGTAATAAAAATTGTTGTTACAAATACAGTGATAACAAGCAGTGACAAAAATTTTTCTTATTCACAGAGACGTCACAAAAAATATCATTTATTGTTTCGAACTGTTTTAGTAGTGCACAGTTTGATGTAACAAACTAAATTAATGAAGAAAAATATATATTATTACAAGAAAATTATTTGTTACTATGAACTGACGTCAAAATGTTTGTTATGACAAATTGGCTTCGGTTGGTTATTAAAATTGGGCACTGAGAAAAAAAAAAGTAGATGTAGAAGATTTTATTGATAACAAAATGTCATCACAATTCCTGTGGTCACTGTCGAGGCAAATACGGGACTCTGGTGGAAAGTACTTCGCTTAACAATGAAGTAACTGATTCTCTCTCTCTCTCTCTCTCTCTCTCTCTCTCTCTCTCTCTCTCTCTCTCTCTCTCCCTCCGCGTCTCACTTTCTCTCTCTCGTCTTGAACAATATAATTTTCACAAAAGAACATCTCTTTTTTCTTAAGTGAGGAATACATGAAAATACGTTTTAAATTAAACCGAAAATGTTGAGAAATACTTGTTCTAAACAAAGAACATATGAAAATACGTTTTAAATTAAACCGAAAATGTTGAAAAATAATTGTTCTAAACAAAGAACATAAGAAAATACGTTTTAAATTAAACCTGAAAATGCTGAAAACCAACAAACAAACTTCTGAGACATATACAGTACAATGCGTCTCTTAATTGAGAATTTTAAATTTAAAAAATCACGACAAAATAAAAATCATTATCATTATTAATGATACTGTTATCATTAAAAGGGAGTAAAAATCGACGTCAATGACGCCTCAAACGTCCATAACTATAGCAAAGCGAACGTCATTCGAACATAATACCGAAATATGTCTAAGAAGGAAAAAAACATCATAAAAACAAATAAAACTGAAGAAAATACACGACAGAAGGGAATAAAGACTTAAGAAATAAATACCAACGACTTCTTACACAAACTTGTGAGGTTTCAGGTATCCCACGTGCTAAGCATTTTTGCTACAAGCCTGAAGTTTATTAATATGCAAATAAAATCATCCTTACTCGTAGAAAATATCAGAAAAACAGTGACGAAGGATGTCTATGCGTAGCGTATAAAAGAAAGACATAAAGAGGGAAAGGATAAAACAAAATGTATAAAATAAAAAATTAAACATTTAAATATAAATATATATATATATACATATAATATATATATATATATATATATATATATATATATATATACACACACACACATATATAAATATAAAGCAAAATATATAAAATGAAAAATGAGACATTTATATATATATGCACATATACACACACATATACATATAGTATATACAAATGTATACATACTGAATTCAAGTAACAGAATAATGACTTACAACCAATAAAGACATAACAACGGAGAGAACACGGGGAACATAACGAGAAACAGATAAAATCGAATTCCCACACAGCGTCGCGGCGATGACTCAGGTAGCACACAGGTGCGTATCATTAATAGGAGAGGCGACGCTGAACAGAACTCACAGCGCAATGAACGACGCATTCCGCATCCAAAATATATAGGGGTCTTTTTATGGACGTGATTTTGAAAGAGGTGTTGAGACACAGATTTATGGCAAAGGCTCCGAATCGATCCAGAGGCTTCAAGAAAGACCTGTTATTTAAAAGGAAAATGGAAGTGGCCATACAAACTCTGTAAATAACTAAGGTTTTGGGATAATAATAATAATAATAATAATAATAATAATAATAATAATAATAATAATAATAATAATAATAATAATAATAATATTATTATTATTATTCTGAAGATGAACCCTATCCATATGGAACAAGCCCACCAAAGGGGCCACTGACTTGAAATTCAAGCTTCCAAAGAATATGGCATTCATTAGAAAGAAGTAACAGAAGGCAAAGAAAAACGCAGTAAGAAGAGATCTCACTTATTAAAAAAGAAAAAAATTAATCAATAAATAAGTAGATAAAAAAGTATTAAAATACAAGAAGAATAGTATTAGGGTAGTAATGCATTGCATCTTCGCTTGAACTTCTGAAGCACCAACTGCACGACATCCCCAGGGAGGCTGTTCCACAGTCCAACGGTGGGAGGAATAAAGGACCTCTGGAACTTTGGAGAAGTTCGACAGCGAGGCACATTTACCGCATAGTGGTGCATATATTTAAGGGTACAAAGCACTGAATGGCTGATAGTGCCCAAGAGCTTAACTACGTGCCAGATTTCCATAAATCAATCAATACTTAGGGGTGCGAACAAAGCTGTTTTAAAGGTATCACTCAAAATGTTGTCCTTAACATTATTATTAGAATAGAGCAGATTATAGAGTTTAGGCCAAAGGCCAAGCACTGGGACCTATGAGGTCATTCAGTGCTAAAACGGAAATTGACAGTAAAAGGGTTTGAAAGAAGCAACAGGAGGAAAACCTCGCAGTTGCACTATGAATCAATTGTTGGGAGAGGTTGGAAAGTAAGATGGAAGAAAGAGAATGTGAACGGAGTTACAGTTAAAGGAATGAAAGGGGTTGTAGCTAGGGGACGAAGGGACGCTGCAAAGAAATTAAAGTAATGCCTACAGTGCAAACCATTTTTTACTGCCCAACCCTTGGGACGTTATGTACCGTTTAGAAACTCAGACAATGGTACCTTTATGCAGCATATTTATATCAGACCAGTGTTGAGAGGGCCTGAGCCCGGGCTGGATGGCGGCAAGTTTAAACGCACAAATTACCCGTGGACTGCACAGGCAAGACAGTAAATATCGATACATAAGGAGCTTTATCATTCAGATTATTATTATTATTATTATTATTATTATTATTATTATTATTATTATTATTACATTCACAATTTTATATACATATACTGTATATATAAATATTTACAATTATTATAATAA
>JANJGK010000046.1:22360825-22375825 GCA_039081455.1 Macrobrachium rosenbergii
ACGCTGCAAAGAACCTTAAGTAATGCGTACAGTGCACCGCATGAGGTGCACTGACGGCATTACCCACCTAAGGAACTACTGAACAATGTAATTTTAGAGGACAAAAGAACTCCTTTCTACAACCGTGCGAATGGCACTGGGTATCACATACGACCCAAAATCCAACAAGGGTAAGATCAAACAAACATACACAAACACGCTTGCAATATTACCGTATGCCACAAACAAAACAAAAAGCTTCACAAACACACAACATAAAACACCAGGCGTATCCCCCACCAAAGAAACCTTTAACAAACAACACTAAAAGCATTTTAAAAAAAACGCCTCTCTCAATAATCCCTTAAAGCGAATAATACAAAAAGCTAAAACACACTCTCTCTCTCCCTCTCTCTCTCTCTCTCTCTCTCTCTCTCTCCTCTCTCTCTCTCTCTCTCTCTCTCTCTCTCTCTATGGTTCTTCAGCGCCCCCATAAAAAGAGATTAAGCCAAACGCGGATTGGAAAGCTGCGAGCGATTTTTAACGCGTTTTCATATAGCGCGTCGCAATGAACAGGGCGCCGATGTTAATGTTCCCTTTGATAACGTCAGAGAACAGAGGAGTTCCATTAAGTTCTAAGATTAACTGAAATTATTTTTACTGCAATTTCTATCTTTAGCAGGGAAGAATTAATGTAGGGTTGTGAGTTAGTCGCTTCCTTTCTCTGTCCATGACTGCAATTTATGCGTAAAAATATTCATTATATATATATATACTGTATGTATATATATATATATATATATATATATATATATATATTATATATATATATATATATATATATATATATATATATATATATATATATATATATTGATATTGATATATGATCACTTACGCTGGTAAGAAAAGAACTTTATAATCAGTAGTTAAAGGATGAATGTGGCAATGAACATTGGTTTGTTTTTTCATAGAATTAAATATCATATACTGGCGAAGATTAATGGTTATATAATTATACATATACACATATATGTACATATGCTTATATACATATGTATAATTATATATATATATATATATATATATATATATATATATACTCGAGACGCAGCTCAAAATTCTATAATTGTATATATATATATATATATATATATATATATATATATATATATATATATATAATATATATATATAATAGATATGCGATACTTAGCGTATACGAGAGAGAGAGAGAGAGAGAAGAGAGAGAGAGAGAGAGAGAGAGACGTACGCCTCTAAGGGACAAAGTGCACAACTGCATAACCTACATTGCTTTTGCGCTCCATTCCAGAACACTAAATTACCTCATAGCAAACCAACGCCCATACTGGCATAAGGTCAGCCAAATCATAAAAAAAAATATTACCAATAAAAAAAAAAAAAAAAGCTTTTCGTGTCGTGTTTAACACAAAGGAATTTTTTCTTTATGTATTTGCGCATTTTTCACCTTCAGCTGACCCTCCTCAATGACATCCTTTTTTTTGTTGGCTGATCAAAATCTTTTTCCGGTACTAGTATTGTTGTTGCAGACTCGAAATGTCAAAGTAAGGAGGTTTGTTTTCCGTCTCTCTCTCTCTCTCTCTCTCTCTCTCTCTCTCTCTCTCTCTCTCTCTCTCTCTCTCTCTCTCTTTCTTAGCATCTCGAGGCTGCATAACAACAACAACACCATCAGCAATAATAATAATAATAATAATAATAATAATAATAATAATAATAATAATAATAATAATAATAATAATAATGTTATATTATTTATCATAGATGAAAACAAAGACTTTCAAAACCCTGAAAGGTGTTCCTCCTCAGCGTTTACTTTAAAAGGAGCAATAATAATAACAACAACAACAACAATAACAACAACAACAATAATAATAAGTTTGGAATATTCGAAGCTCCACAAATAAACCTAAAATTAACTCAGACAGAAGTAAACGAAAGACAAATAAAAACAGCAACCACGAAAACATAAGATAAAACTGAGACTAATAACAATAATGAAAACATCAACAGTTTAACAAGATATCAAAATAATCACGTAAATAAAAACTGGTGACTAAAGAGTACCAACGTCGCCTCTCTGGTTGAACACTCTACTGTCAAAATGATTTCCATAAATATTGTTGATTCGACGTCCCATGAATCCTGGCACATTTACATATATATGGCGTTCATTGCTGAACAAATAGAGATATGGATAAATTATTTGATTTTTTAAAAATAACTTCATTCAAACATATGGTTGGTGTAATCTGTGATTACAGCCAATCGGTCCGTCTTTTTTTATGTATAATGTTTTCTTCTATATCTCATTGCTGAGCAAATACAGATATGGATACGTTATTTGGATTTTTGTTCAAATAACCACATTAAAAGATATGACTGACGTGATGTGCAATTACAGGTACCTGTTCTTTTCTATCCAGTATGCCAATGGGATAGACAACCTGGTGTTCGTTTGTTGTCCAGGCCCGAAGAAAACGAGAAAAAGTTAATTCAAAGCTTCGTCAGTCTGTGTTTTTTTTTTTTTTTTTTTTTTACACACAATGCCAGTGGGACGGACAACCTAGCGTTCTTTTGCTGCCCAGGCCCGAAGAATACGAGAAAAAGTTAAAGTCTACAGCCTCGTCGTAGAGGGAAAGAGTCTCCGAACCGTGCAAAAAAAAAAAATGACAATGACTGAACATGAAAACTTTTCAGCCATGGAACTAGATTAAAACAACTCGAGAAAATCCTCAAGAAAGTGTAAATATAGACACCCTAACATACTAATCAGTGCACATGACAACAGAAAACACCTTTACGGGAAAGTGAAGGTTCAGTGGGGCGTGAAGAAACAATTTTAGAAATTTCTATGTATTTGCAGTAAAGTCTAAAACATGCGATTAAAAAATGAATGCCGTCATTGGAAACCAGAAGTTGACAATGAACTTCAAAATCTTACAAGACTTCATTAAAACTTCATCTTACTGACTCTACAGTATATTAGTAAACAATAGTAGATATAAATAATAATGAAATAATCTTACACGAAGGTAAAAAAGAAAAAAGAAAAAAAAACTTCCATTACAAAAAAAAAAAAACTTCCTTTATAAGGCCACACATTCATTAAAAAAAAGTATTGCCATTCTCGAAAGAAAGAGGCCTTAAGAGCTACTAGCAAGTAAAACAAGCTTCCACAGAATAGGCCTAGAATGCCCTTATATGGAAATGCAAACAAAGAAAAAAAAAAAAGAATAACGAATTAAAACGAATAAATGAATGTAAGCCACAAAAACTTTCATTATCGTGACCTGGCTGGCTGTCTACCGCAGGTTGCCAAGGTACGATAATGAAGGAATCAGACCATTTTCCCGCAGTTCACCTAACGACAGACAATTTCACAAACACAGATAATAAGAACTCAGATATGTCTCTTTCAATAGAATTACACCCTTTCTTGAACTTATGACTGAAAATGTTATCAGCCCGTTTAAAATAAAAATGGGGTATATTCAAATATAAAAAAAAAAACCATCCCACAAAATTTGTCGCATCCCATTATTATTGTAGGGTTCTCGGTTCCCATTCTATAAACATGATCTACATGGAAATAACCCATCCACAATCCCATCAAGTTATGTAAATTAATGGTAAGGTTATTTAACACCGCGAATGAAAGGGTTCATCAGTGAACAAATGAAATTTATATGTATATGATATATATATATATATATATATATATATATATATATATATATATATATATATATGTATACATATACATATATACAGTGTATATATATACATGCATATAATATAATATATATATATACATATGTATATATATAAATATATATTTATAACTTTTTACTGCTTGTTATTCCCTATAGTTAGTTACCTGTAAAAAAAGACGTGGGCACTGCGATCTGCTAAGGATTAAGGATTGACTGATTTATGCAAACTGTCGTCGCAACGACTTTGGTCAATGATGCCGATCTGCTAAGGAATGATTTAAATCTCCGTCGAAACGAAATCTTTTATAAAAAAAATACCTAACGACAGAAATATCAACACTGCTGTGTGATTACCGTAAGTAATATTATTAGAACTTTTCATATATATACATATATACATATTACATATATGTATTATATATATGTATATGTATACATATCAAAAACACATAAAACAAAGAAATTGCAATGAGCCATTTAACTTCGGGTTATCATATTTTGGCTTATTGAAATTTGTTTCAATTTTGGGGCTTTTTCAGAAAAAATATTTAACTGTTGAATTACAGAAAGGAGACATACATGCACACATACAAACATACATACATATATATATATATATATATGTATGTATATATTATTATATAATATGTGTGTGTATGTAACAATAAATTCAACATCAGTAGCTTCAAAGACAAAGGTGCATTTTTACAAGCCTAACCAGGGCAGCGAGGAATGCATCTTACCTAACTCTTCTTCCTATAGGAATACAATAAGATTCATTTCTTTTTCTTACATATCTAACAACTCACGTCTGCCGTATGCCGTAACAGCGCGGGTCACACCCTTCTTTATTCCCTATGTAAATTTCATTTCTTTCCCCGTTATATTTTACGAGCTGTTTAGGGTGCGCAATGATGCATTGTTGCAAAAAAAAAAAAACTTCCGCTTATTTCCGACACTCGCAACGGCATTATGAAACGTACTTCGAAATAAATAGGAGGCGATGGTTGGCATATAGCCTTCCTGGGTTAACCGTCATACCCAACCCGTAAAAAAAAAAAAAAAAAAAAAAAAAAAAAACTCGGAAAAAACACTATACTCCATTGCATTGTTTTGGTAAGCTATCTTACATTACTCGCTATCTGAGACTTCTACACTTACATTGCAATGTTGCAGGAGCCCGAACGTCTATCTATGGCTGCTCGCATTGCATTATTTTTTGGATCTGAGGGAACTGCATGCCGGATTTGCATTCGCGCAATTACAAGCGTCTTGCAATACGCGTATGATCGGATTTCGACGCCTGAATTCGTTTTTAATTGCATTAAGAGAAGTCTGTTGCATAGCTGGCGGGGGGGGGGGGAATTGCAGCGAGATTTTGGAAGTATGGGTTAATATAAAAAATAAGGTATTTTTTTTTTATTCTTCCTTCTCTTTCTCTCTTTTAGAGGATAAATTACCAGTTACTGAAATATCAGTGAATATTCTTAACCATAGAAGTAAATATAATATATATAAATATATATATAAATATATATATATATATGTATATATATATATATATATATATATATATATATATATATATAAAATTATATATGTGTTTATATATACCGCTTCTAGTTTACTTCAAGGCCATTTCCATTTGCAAATTTCTCTTCATAAAGAAAAATTTAACATAACTGAAAAGAATAATTTCAAACTATAATAAGTAACTAGGTATCTTTAGCAAAGAAAAAATAAAAAAAATAGAAAGGAGAATAACTTAACAGGCAACTATGAAGACAGCGCAACGAGCAACGTACACTTGTGTCAGAAAGTTCACAATGCTAATGAAACTGCTTGAAAAAAAAAATTCTTTTCCCTTCTTCCTAAATATGTTTCACAACAGGAAAATAAAGGGACTTCAGAAAAGAATAGAATATAATATAGAATTTAGGCCAAAGGCCAAGCGCTGAGACCTTTGAGGGCATTCACGAATAGCACAGGAGCTCTTGAAATGTCACACTTGACCAAAGTGCTTTCACAGTTTCATAACCAACTCTCTACCGGCATCTCCACTCCCAGATTGTTTCACTGCAGCTTGTACTGTACAAGGCTTCCAAGATCTCTTGAAAGTTACTAAGTTAATTTGTTAATTTATTTTTTTCCTTTTTAATGAGTGATCTCTTCTTTCTGAATTTCCAATTACCTTCCGTTACCTCTTTCTAATGAACACCAAATTCTTTGGAAGCTTGAATTTCAAGTCAATGGCCCCTGTAGTGGGCTTGTTCTATATGAATAGGGCTCATCTTTTGACTGATAATAATAATAATAATAATAATAATAATAATAATAATAATAATAATAATAATAATAATAATAATAATAATAATAATATCATCTTCATCATCATTATCAGCTTGTTTCATATGAAAAGGGTTCATCTTTTGACTAATAATAATAATAATAATAATAATAATAATAATAATAATAATAATAATAATAATATCATCATCGTCATCATCTCGCAATTAGCTACTCAGGCTTTTTTGTGACCAAGTGCTTCTCCCATGATATTCATACGGCGAGCTGAAGGCTTTTAATCACTGAAAATGCAACAAGGTAGATATTGCAACAGAGTTTTTCCATCCCCAAGTAATGCTCTCAGGCCTCACTGTGCCCGATTACCGTTGACACCACACTCTTTACTTTAGTTGAAAATTTAGTACATTTTAATTCTTAGGATGGAGTTGCTAGCTTCATGACCATACTCCCACACATAATATACGGTAGTTACAAAACAATGTGGAAGTGTTGTCAAGCTATTTCTTATTCTTTTGTGACTTTTATTAAATTATATGGTGCACAACTGTAACAGCAAGTCGCAAAATTATCGCTAAAACACGTCCCTTTATCAATGTTTTTCCTTGTACGAACGCAATAAATTTACTATAAAACCTATATATCAATCTTTTTACACATCATGTTCATAATAATTACAGTTGTAATAACAAAATAATGATGGTGGTCATAGCCATACAGAAATAATGTAGTATAAGTTTAACAATACGAAGGTTACCCATAAATCACAGTTTTCTATAGCAGCTGAAACTCATCGTAGAAAACGGGCACTTTCCGTTATAAGGCGAACTACCAAAAAATCTTAATTTCAATGTCATTTGATAAATATCCTACAGTTATTATTGATATTAGCATAAACATTCAAAATACCCATGTATTTATATAGTGCACCATAAAATGCGATTAAATAACAAACTTCCGCGGAATTTTTATTCCACCGAAGTTTGTTATTTAACGTAATTAAGATTGGACAACACAGCTGATGCAAAAGTGAATAAATAATTTAGGAACAAACCAGAAATACTCGCCAATAAGAATTGCTTTCCTATTGAGTGTAGGTAATTTACTCTTATGTGATTAATGATACTTCTTTGCGAGTCACTAAATTTGATACAGAATCACATTCAAATTCATACATACAAACATGTGATTCAACAATGAGCCATTGCCACTAGTACCTACAGAGGGGAAAATATAGACAACAATCACTGCCATATTTATAAACTAACAGCTGAATCATGGATGAGACCCAGGTGCAGAAAATTTCCACAATATTAGCCACTTTATACACCTACGCAGTAGACTCAGCAGTGAGTAGGACCAACCTAAGCACATTGTGCTAATTACCCTTATCAAGCACAGACTCATTACCACCTAGATATGAAGGCCTTTCTTTTCCAATACTGCTTTTTTCTCTTTCCATATTTCCAGCACGTTCCAGATGTTACTCTCTTCATTTATAACAATTGCGAAATTATACAATCTTTTCATCAACCTACAGTCTCCATTATTTGCAGCGGACCAAACCGTCTCCAAACACCTATGTTAACATTTAACCAATTCTACGAATTTTATATATATATATATATATATATATATAATATATATATATATATATATATATATATATATATATACTGCACATATATAGACCCTTGACCTTTCATGACGTCACGAAGACAGGATGCCACGCAATAAAGTCGCGGGTAAATGCTACTAAGTGAGACACACGAGAGGCTGCTTAATCCATCGGCTCGATCGCTCAGCAAATGTCCGAGTCCTCAATGAATGAATCACCTCGAATGGATTGCCGAATGGCTCTGAAAGGAGGGTCGAGCTGACTCCAGTGATGCGAAGGATGACGGAGGTAAACGAGCACATGCAAGTGACCAGATATCGATTTATCTACCTCAATATATATATATATATATATATATATATATATATATATATATATATATATATATATATATATATATATATATATATTTATATATATATATACTTATATATATATGTATATTGATAATAGATCAGTATCGACCTTTGACACTTCAGTGTATGCGCTTTTGAATATATTTGTTCTTCAATTTGTGGTTTCATCAAATATATATGTATATACTGTATATATACCGTATATATATATATACTATATGTATGTATATATATACACAAGTATGCAAGTTAGTGGAAGGACTATAAGGAACTAAAGGAAGAGAAACATATATGGAAAGCATAAAACAAAAAACTAAGTATTCAAAAAGAAAAGTAAAAACGCAAAAAACATGAAAATTAAGAGAAATGAGAATAGAAAATAATAATGTGAACGAGACAAAGATAATATGAAGAAGAATAAGGCCGCCGAAACAAAAATAAGATAATGACAGGTTACTAAGAACATGAAACAATAACAAGATAAATAGCAAAAAAAAATGGAAAACAAAAGAAAAATACAAAGAATAAGGAGAAACCTAGTATAGCGCAAGAAGAAAAAACGGAAGGTGAAGAATAACAGCAAGCAAAGAAGAAGAATAAGAACACAAGAAAAACTGAAGAACATGGAGAAAACTACAAGAGGAAAATGAATAAAAAATAAAAAATACGAAGAGAAAGAGCAAACTCGTGAGACCATACAGAAGAACAGGAATAAGAACACATGAACACGAAGAATACGAAAATCAAAGGAAAGGAAAACGAATGATAACAAGAAGAAGAAGAAGAAGAAGAAGAAGAAGAAGAAGAAGAAGAAGAAGAAGAAGAAGAAAACGAGGATAAGAATACTAAACACGGGAAAAACGTGAGAGACGGAGACGGGAGAGAACAATAAATGGAATAAAAATAGAAAAAATAAAGAAGTTGAGTGAAATTGCGGGCCCTCCCAACCAATGGGGCTTCACCAGCCGAGCACTACCCCAAAATTGAAATTCCAGGATAATCCGATATACACGAGGATAACGGAAATGGGATTAAAAAAAAGTATAAAAAAAAGAGAGATTTATTCTGGGAAGCTGAGGTAGGATGTGTCATTCATGCATACAAAAGATGGAGAAGACTGAAACTATTACTTTTCAGTGCGTAGGAAAATTCAAGGTGTTTTAACGTGCAAGCTTTTGATAGGACAGCCACGTCGCATTATTATCATTATTATTATTATTATTATTATTATTATTATTATTATTATTCGGGAGGAGACCTTCTCTGAGGGCAGTTGCATTAAGTGCCGTGGAAACAGCTATTATTATTATTATTATTATTATTATTATTATTATTATTATTATTATTATTATTATTATTGTTATTATTATTATTATTATTATTATTATAAAAAATCTCACATCTGAAATGGTGAAGAAACCCACAATGATAGCAGTGCATATATATATATATATATATATATATATATATATATATATATATATATATATATATATATATATACATATATATATAGAATATATATATATACATACATACATACATACATATATATATATATATATATATATATATATATATATATATATATATATATATATATTTGCACTGACATCACTGTGGATTTCTTCACCATTTTAGTGACTCAAGCGATTATGAGATTTTTATAATATAATAATAATAATAATAATAATAATAATAATAATAATATATTAATAATAATAATAATAATAATGCTACGTGGCTTTCCTATCAAATGCTTGTATGCTAAAACACCTTGAATTTTCCTACGCATCATAACGTGATAATTTCAGTCGTCTGCACCTTTTGTATGCGTGAATGACACATCCTACCTCAGCTTCCCAGAATAAATCTCTCTTTTTTTTGCATACTTTTTTTTAATCCCATTTCCGTTATCCTCGTGCATATCGGATTATCCTGGAATTTCAATTTGGGGTAGTGCTCGGCTGGGGAAGCCCCATTGGTTAGTAAGGCTTGCAAAATCACTATACATCTTCAGAAACCTTTTTATTTTATTGCTTTTAATTTTTTGGTTCCTTATATTTCATGCTTTTTTTTTGTTAATGATGCATTGCTGGAAGAGGCACTTATTATTATTATTATTATTATTATTATTATTATTATTATTATTATTATTATTATTATTATTATTGGAGAAACAAATCCACAGGTATGCATGGGTACAAATATATTTAAAAATAGCTGTGGTCTAGTTTCTTCATTTCAAGACTCATGCTACTATAAGTATCTTTTAATTATTATTATTATTATTATTATTATTATTATTATTATTATTATCAGCGTCCTCATAGTTCCTACTGAATGAGCCTGAAAGACCACTAATTAGCAAAGCAAGCTTTTAGAAATGAATCAATGACATAAGACAGAAAAAGAAGACTCAGCAAAAAAAAAAGAACAAACAACTAAACACGAACCCATAAAAAAACAACGGAAATTAAAATCAGACGAACAAAAATACGACACGGCCGCAAATACGTCAAAAGGCGCTCCGAGACACGCCATCTTTAAAAAAAAAAAATCCTTTTTCAAGTCAAAGAAAAGGACTCAAAACTCCCCCTTTTTCACCCAAGGACGGCGAAAGAAGGAGGGCTCCTGCAGACACAAAAGGCACCACAAACTCCTTTTTCGGGTAATTGGTCTGAAAGTGATTCCGGGAACCGGGACAAAATGGAATTCCGAATTCGGGCTCGGTATTCCCGGGGGGCTTCAACTTGGGCCAAAGAGAGAATGTATCTATTGAATGTGAGCTGGAATGGTATGGCTTTAAGCTAGTTAAATGGAGCTCTGCTTTCTTTAATGGTCTGGCTACGAAGTAATTTGTTAAGTGTCGTGGTACTGGATCCTAAGATGCGTGGGGATTTGTGTTCGTGCAAATGTGTGTGTGTAAGGTAAGCAAGGACTTGATGATGTCTCTACTAAGGCGAAACCGTTTAGGATTTTACCTTGTGTTTTTTATTTTCCTTTGTGGTACCTTGTATCTTACCATCAAGTATTCCCGTAATTTCGAAAGTGATATATATATATATATATATATATATATATATATATATATATATATATATATATATATATATATATATATATTCTGTGTTTATAATATATACATATATATAAATATGTGTGTATATGCAAGTGTGTTTATAAATGTACACACATGCATATACATATATTATATACATAATATATACACATATATATAGCATATATAAAGCACAGATTATTTAAAAGACGTTTGATAAAAACACAAATAAAAATAAAGAAGTAAATAGAGCATCTCCACATAGAATCTCCGATCACCTTTCACAAATTCAATAATGAGAGAGAGAGAGAGAGAGAGAGAGAGAGAGAGAGAGAGAGAGAGAGAGAGAGAGAGAGAGAGAGAGAGAGAGAGACCCATTAAACTTTCCACATCTACAATACGGCCTCCAGGCTTCATAAGCTTAGAACGGCCGGAAAGAAATCATTTAATGTAATACTCACCATCGACTGAGATTATCAGCGCCTCAAGGATTTTAATTACAGGAGCGCTGCTTCCATTTCACTTACCTGGAAAAGAAAGATTATTAGTATTGTCATTACTTTATTTAAAATGAGGAAAACTTCTTTGGATAATCTTATAATTACTAATTATTGCTTAAAATAAGCCAAAATTTACGAGGAACACGGCCACAATACCATGGAAAAGAATTATTATTATATTACTACAATCATTTTTCAAAATTAACAAAACTTCTTTGGAAAATCTTATAATTACTAATTATTGCTTAAAATAAGCCAAAATTTACGAGGAACAAGGCTACAATACCATTAATACAAATCAAGCTTCAACGAGAAAATAAAAAAAAACTTATATCAATAAACAAAAAGTATACAAGAACATAAACATCAAAACTCGTCGAATAAGGTAGGCAAATGATATACAAGGGCGAATCTTCTTTATTTATTAATTTATTTATCATTTCTTCATTAATAAACAAAATAACCTAAGAAGTCCTCCCTGCCACGCCCAAGACGAAACGCCTAACGAGAAACAAGTTAATAGGTAGGCTGAGATAATTAAAGCGTTCGGAAGGAATGGGAGATAAATATGAAGAGAGTAAAATCATCGCTCTTATGAGAGAAAGAAAAGAATAAGGAGAGAATTACTGGAAGGTGAGTAAGCTGTCCCGTATCACGTAGCACCGTCAACTACATCAGGAGTCGGGTGATGGCTTGCGAAGTTGGACACAAACTTCCGAAGAGAGAGAGAGAGAGAGAGAGAGAGAGAGAGAGAGAGAGAGAGAGAGAGAGAGAGAGAGAGAGAGAGTTGGTTCTTGGCACTGAGTGTAACTAGTAAATATTTGCTGCTGGAAATGTTATATATATATATATATATATATATATATATATATATATATAGAGAGAGAGAGAGAGAGAGAGAGAGAGAGAGAGAGAGAGAGAGAGAGAGAGAGAGAGAGAGAGAGAGAGAGAGAACAAATCACTGGGGAAAATCAAGAATGGACTTTAAAATAAATCACTATAGGGCTTCGAAAGAGATAAGGAAAGACGAACAGTTAGCGCAGAGAGAGAGAGAGAGAGAGAGAGAGAGAGAGAGAGAGAGAGAGAGAGAGAGAGAACAAGGAGCACGACTAACGAGGCGTCATGCCTGATCCCGTCGACAGCCTTAGAAGTGTCAAGAACAAGGACCTAAGATTGCCTAAAGTTCCCGAGAGAGGATTACCAGACGTAAGGGAGGGAAGGAGTCAAGTCAGTGCAGGATGTAAATTACGAGGAGTCCTGTCGTGACATGTTCGTGTCCTGCGCATGAAGCGTATTCGTGTGCGCGTGCATGTGCAACAAAATGCGCACGTGTGTGTGTGTATCTATTAGTTGACGAGGTCACAGAACATTAATGCAGAATCATACAAATTTCAATAACACACGCCAGCATACACACAAACAAACACATATACACATATAGATACATATACAGATACGTACATATATATATATATATATGTAATATATATATATATATATATATATATATATATATATATATATATATATATATATATATATATATATATATATATATATATATATATATATATATATAATCCCTCTGAATAGGGTATTTTCATTTCCTGACAGTCTATCCCTACCTGATCACGATAAGAAATTAAAAAAAAAAAAAGGTCTAGAACTGCCGCTGGCTTTTAATCAGAGCTTATGGAAGCCTCGGAGAAGCAATCTATTGGGAGGAAGGATGATGTAACGCGAAATTAAAATCGTGTCAAATTGGGAGAGAAGGATTTGGAAAATTACAAGTGACTTCTCGTCCAGGGAATATACTACCGTGAGGAGAGTATCTACCGCATGAATATTGTCCTAGTCTTTTTTTCAGTTTCATTCTGATTTTCACTTCTCCAAAAATACTGTTTTTCCTCTATTCTTTTCTGTTTCATTGAGATTTTCACCTTCTCCAAAAATACTGTTTTTCCACTATTCCTTTCACAGTTCCATTCAGACTTTCATATCCTCTAAAAATACTGTTTTTCTTCTATTCTTTTCTCAGTTTCAATCTGATTTTCATTTCTCCAAAAATACTATTTTCCCCTCTATTCTTTTCTCAGTTTCATTCAGATTTTCATCTTCTCTAAAAATACTGTTTTTCCTCTATTCTTTTCTCAGTTTCATTTAGATTTTCATCTACTCCAAAAATACTATTTTCCCCTCAATTCTTTTCTTAGTTTCATTCAGACTTTCATATTCTCTAAAATACTGTTTTTCCTCTATTCTTTTCTCAGTTTCATTCAGATTTTCATCTACTCCAAAAATACTATTTTCCCCTCTATTCTTTTCTCAGTTTCATTCAGATTTTCATATTCTCTAAAAATACTGTTTTTCCTCTATTCTTTTCTCAGTTTCATTCAGATTTTCATATTCTCTAAAAATACTGTTTTTCCTCTATTCTTTTCTCAGTTTCATTCAGATTTTCATCTACTCCAAAAATACTATTTTCCCCTCTATTCTTTTCTCAGTTTCATTCAGACTTTCATATTCTCTAAAAATACTGTTTTTCCTCTATTCTTTTCTCAGTTTCATTCAGATTTTCATATTCTCTAAAAATACTGTTTTTCCTCTATTCTTTTCTCAGTTTCATTCAGATTTTCATCTACTCCAAAAATACTATTTTACCCTCTATTCTTTTCTCAGTTTCATTCAGACTTTCATATTCTCTAAAAATACTGTTTTTCCTCTATTCTTTTCTCAGTTTCATTCAGATTTTCATATTCTCTAAAAATACTGTTTTTCCTCTATTCTTTTCTCAGTTTCATTCAGATTTTCATATTCTCTAAAAATACTGTTTTTCCTCTATTCTTTTCTCAGTTTCATTCAGATTTTCATCTACTCCAAAAATACTATTTTACCCTCTATTCTTTTCTCAGTTTCATTCAGATTTTCATATTCTCTAAAAATACTGTTTTTCCTCTATTCTTTTCTCAGTTTCATTCAGATTTTCATATTCTCTAAAAATACTGTTTTTCCTCTATTCTTTTCTCAGTTTCATTCAGATTTTCATCTACTCCAAAAATACTATTTTACCCTCTATTCTTTTCTCAGTTTCATTCAGACTTTCATATTCTCTAAAAATACTGTTTTTCCTCTATTCTTTTCTCAGTTTCATTCAGATTTTCATCTACTCCAAAATACAATTTTTTCCTCTATTCTTTTCTCAGTTTCATTCAGATTTTGATCTTCTCCAAAAATACTATTTTCCCTCTATTCTTTTCTCAGTTTCATTCAGATTTTCCAAAAATACTATTTTTCCTCTATTCTTTTCTCAGTTTCATCAAGAGTTCCAGATCTTCGAAAATTCTAATTCATTCTTTACTGTATTCCCAGTATGACTTACATTTTAAAATATTCTTCAAAAATATTTTTGATCCTACTCTAAATATAA
>JANJGK010000046.1:22380825-22382244 GCA_039081455.1 Macrobrachium rosenbergii
ATGAAAACTAAGCAAATGATGATACAGTAGATTTATATTTTTCTGGAAATACTAATATCACACTCGGTTTTCTTCGATTAATTTTTGAAAGAATGTTATTTACCCGTAATCTAATTCAAGTAATACGAGATTTCATAAGCTGAAAAGCGTCATTAGGTTGCCGACCCGTCGGCCTTCGCATAAGAAACAGAAAGAAAGTAAGAGAAAAATGAAAACGATGAAAACAGCTGGTGTCAGGTGAAAAAAAAAAAAACAAACAAACACACACAAAAATGACGCAAAAACACTTCAAACACAAAAAAAAGACATCACACGAAAACAAGCCATAAAAGGACGTCAAAAAACATAAAATACTTTTCAAAATATAAAAAAAAAAAATTTCAAACCTTGTATCTCTTAAAAACACTACAATAAACAAGCAATAAAACCAAGTAAAAAAAATAATATTCATATGAAAATTATAAAAATTCCTTAAACCTTAAAATAGCAAACTACCATTTTCCCCCGCATTATAATGACTAATCTCCGGAAAATAACCTCGTTACCTAGGAGTGTCATCAACTTCACTATCATCACTCACTGTCATCCTTTTGAGCCCCATTGTGACCCGTCACCATTCACAAAAAGGCAGCTTAACTTTGCTGATCGAGAAACCGATTGTATAGTGCATTTACAGTCTGGCGATCACAGCTGGTCACCAGCCCACGTCCTGACCAGACCCAGCGCTAGCGACTGTCACTCACTGATAGTCACCCATCCAAGATCTGATCAGAGTCGACGTTGCTTAACATCAATACATCATGAATTTACTTATGTATAATATTCAGCGGAAATCCGCAAGAAACAGAACCGGTGCAATTATATCCTTTATCGAAATCAATTATTCTTAAATAACCAACAATTCAAAGTCGATAATTATCCCCGAGAATCATTATCATCAACATCATTATAAATGATCCCTGATTAATGATCATGATAATAAAGAATGTGCTCTTTGTAATGAGATTTTCATGTGGCCGGATAATATATGATCCTACTGTTAATAACAGTGAATGAATAGTGATGATGATGATGATGATGATGATGATGATGAATGAAAGCGTTATGAAATTCATGTGAATAATGATGATGATGAGACGGGCATCGGTCGGCATTACGGGTGATCTAAACATTTCAATAGTTTAAAAGACAGGAAAAATGAAGTACCATTTGACTGGGATATCAGAATTCTCTCTCTCTCTCTCTCATACATGTGTGTGTATGTGTGTATTTAATTTCAACTGACTAAATATAAATATAAATATATATATATATATATATATATATATATATATATATATATATATATATATATATATATATATATATATATATATATATATATATATATATAAGCAAATACAAATCCTTCGGGCCAGC
>JANJGK010000046.1:22382344-22423633 GCA_039081455.1 Macrobrachium rosenbergii
GAGATAGCGAGAGAGCATAATCAAAGAAAGAAATACAGGGAATAATCGAAGAGAGAGAGAGAGAGAGAGAGAGAGAGAAGAGAGAGAGAGAGAGAGAGAGAGAGAGAGAGAGAGAGAGAGAGAGAGAGCATAATCAAAGAAAGAGTGAGAGGGAATAATCACAGAGAGAGAGAGAGAGAGAGAGAGAGAGATAATATTTAAAGAGAGAGAGATTGAGATCATAATCAAAGAAAGAGCGAGAGGGAACAATCAAAAAGAGAGAGAGAGAGACAGACAGACAGACAGACAATGAGAGAGAGAGAGAGAGAGAGAGAGAGAGAGAGAGAGAGAGAGAGAGAGAGAGAGAGAGAGAGAGAGAGAGAGAGCATAAATCAAATCCATCCACAGTTGTTGATACAAGCTTCAGAAATCAGATACAGTCAGCTCAGAGTTACACAGAGGCGTAAAGTGAATAGCATGTCAGCAGAATAGGCTGTTATTTATGCAGCATAAACAGCCAACGTTTGCCCCTCTGCAGCAGCAGTAACCGAGAGGAGGCTGGAAGCGAGACTTCTGCAGATGTGATCATTTTCGAAACCTTTTAGTTTGTATTCTATTCCTCAAAACTCTCGTTGTGATACCAGAGGTGTATCTAGAAGTTATAAAAGTTAATTCAGTTTATATCATATACAGTATATGGTCACATACTCTTGTATATATATATATATATATATATATATATATATATATATATATATATATATATATATATATATATATATATATATATATATATATAACCACTCAAGTGTTATTTATATATTGGTAACAATCACAATATACCAGTTCAAATAAATCATTATAAATTCCCTCCATATTTAATATTTTGCATCAAAACTAAAATAAACCCATCCATATATGCAAAACTCAAAAGGACAAATGAAATTCACACAGCCTGTGGAGAATATACAATCACGACTGAGAGCGGAGAAATGAAGATCGTGAAACTCTACGGATTCATCCAGCCACGTTTCACTAATATGATTTTCGGGATCCGTGGGACTGACAAATATTTTCGTATGCAACACAAGGTCCTGCTTTGATTAAATAAATTTTTTTTCTTTATACGGCTCTCTCGGCATTGCAAAGCAGTTTAATGTGTGGAATGTTTGTTTTGATGTTAAAGTTCATGTTAGGGTTGGAGTGTAATGAGATTGGTTATTTACTTGTTTTGTTGGGAATGTGAAGTGATAAGAAAATGAAGCTCTATTTTGGAAACGCAATTGAATTAGTTCCACATATACATGCACACTGGTTATATATATATATATATATATATATATATATATATATATGTGTGTGTGTGTGTACTGTATATATATATATATATATATATATATATATATATATATATATATATATATATATATATATATATATATATATATATATATATATATATATATATATATATACATATATGTATATATATATATATATATATATATATATATATATATATATATACATACATATACATATATATATATATATATATATATATATATATATATATATATATATTTCTATGTATGTGTATATGCACACACAAAAATCAAAACGTATACTCATTTATCCAGCTACAATCTTTGACAAACCCAGGAGATAAAAAAAAACCTGTAAAAATATATCTCTTCGCTTCTGCAAAAAAAAAAAAACCTTCGTACACCTGCCACAAAATTCATTAATATCCCGGATACAATACGGGAAAACGCGGAGAGAGGCGGATACATATTTCCTTTCCCTTTCCCCAAAAACGCATCCGTCTGGGATACATAAAATAGATAAAAAAGAGGACGCAGCCATCGCTGATGGCATTACGAGCAGGATGACCGGTGGTGGCTGCCACTCCCGACGGCTTTAGTGGGCAATCTCGTCTTCGCGGGCGTCGGGCGTTTGCTGTTTCTTGGTTCAAATTCCGCCTTTTATCTCCGGAAGTTACGAGAGATTTTGCGTTTATGTGACGCTTTCATTTTTGCGTTTTCGTACGGGATAATTTTCCGTGCGTTGCTTTTAACATAAGTTCCTTTTAAAGCAGTTGCATAAAGTAAACGACCATTATTAAAACAATGGTTTTATCCCTGAATAATGCGACGTGAACCTCACAAGGCGAAACGAAAACTTTTTACGTAAACGCCATCTGTTGGCGATACCAGTAACCGCAACGTGATGCCAGATACCACTAGACAAGTGACACTTAATTCGGTTTCTTTAATTATGCTTCAGACATGGCGCTGTTCTATGTACGGTCTGTTTCGTTAATTATTTCATTCTTCTTCTTTTTTTTAACATTTTAGAGTCACGAATTATCGTTCATCGTTTTAGAGGATTCAACAACATGATAATCGGTGTGTCAGAGAGGTACTGTGCTATGAACGTCATCTTGTTCAGGATTTATTTATGTTTTTTTTATCTTTTATTGTGTTTTCCACTATTTCCGTTCTTTCCGAAGAGAAGAGTTGATTATCTCTCTCTCTCTCTCTCTCTCTCTCTCTCTCTCTCTCTCTCTCTCTCTCTCTCTCTCTCTCTCTCTCT
Organism: Macrobrachium rosenbergii; assembly: GCA_039081455.1. Taxonomy (NCBI): domain Eukaryota; kingdom Metazoa; phylum Arthropoda; class Malacostraca; order Decapoda; family Palaemonidae; genus Macrobrachium; species Macrobrachium rosenbergii. The sequence goes on from JANJGK010000046.1 coordinate 22,384,919, forward strand.
CTCTCCGTTACCATGGTATCGTGTGCGGGGCAAAATATTATAAGGAAGCATTTTAAGGAGACAGATTCTCTCTCTCTCTCTCTCTCTCTCTCTCTCTCTCTCTCTCTCTCTCTCTCTCTCTCTCTCTCTCTCTCTCCGGCAAGTGCGGGGTTATGTCTGGTTGTGATAACGTTGTATAAGAGAGAGAGAGAGAGAGAGAGGAGAGAGAGAGAGAGAGAGAGAGAGAGAGAGAGAGAGAATTTCCCTCGGAAATGGTTGACTGAAAGCGTATCGTTTAATTTCTGAATAACGAGAAATTTTTTTCATAATTTATCTGTCATTTTCATTCAATTCATTAATGACATTTCAAGTCACAATTTTATTTATTCGACAAGAGCAAAGGGAAAATATCACACATCAGCCACAAACTAAATCATAACGGAAAAAAGAGAATAGGTTATGGAATCCTAAGCACTTAGGAAGGCAGCCTTTGAAAAAATAATCCCCTTTAGCTTTGGGTAAACCGATCCATTTTTCCCCTTTAAAAAATGCGTAGAAGTTTCTTTGGCCCAATCGAGTTTACTGTACAGCCGCTACAGTGTGTAATCAATGCCACCGATAATAGATCTATCTTCCGGTGGTCTCAGTATAATGCTGTATGAGCCGCGGCCCATGAAACTCTCAACCGGCCGTGGTGGGATGTGTTGTTTCGTTGCCAGAAGCACGATTATGGCTAACTCTAACCTGAAATAAAATAAAAACTAATGAGGCTAGAGGGCTGCAATTTGATATGTTTGATGAGTGGAGGGTGGATGATCAACATACCAATTTGCAGCCCTCTAGCCTCAGTAGTTTTTAAGATCTGAGGGCGGATAGAAAAAGTGCGGACAGAAAAGTGCGGACAGAATAAAGGCTGGACTGAAAAAGTGCGGACAGAATAAAGTCTGGACAGAAAAAGTGCGGACAGAATAAAGTGCGGACAGAATAAAGTGCAGACAGAATAAAGTGCGGACAGAATAAAGTCTGGACAGAAAAATTGCGGACCAGAATAAAGTCTGGACTGAAAAAGTGCGGACAGAATAAAGTCTGGACAGAAAAAGTGCGGACAGAATAAAGTCTGGACAGAAAAAGTGCTGACAGAAAAGTGCGGACAGAATAAAGTCTGGACAGAAAAAGTGCGGACAGAATAAAGTTTGGACAGAAAAAGTGCGGACAGAATAAAGTCTGGACAGAAAAAGTGCTGACAGAAAAGTGCGGACAGAATAAAGTCTGGACAGAAAAAGTGCGGACAGAATAAAGCCTGGACAGAAAAAGTGCGGACAGAATAAAGTCTGGACAGAAAAAATTTTCTCTTCAGATAACTGATTTTTTCTTTTTTTTTGCTATATTTCCTATTACCTTCTGTTGCTTCTGTCAAATGAACACCTTAATATTCTTTGGAAGCTTGAATTTAAAGTCAAGAGAGCTTGTTCCATATTAATAGGGTCCATCTTCTGAATAATAATAATAATAATAATAATAATAATAATAATAATAATAATAATAATAATAATAGTAATAGTAATAATAATAATAATAATAATAATAATAATAATAATAATAAGAAGAAGAAGAAGAAGAAGAAGAAGAAGAAGAAGAAGAAGAAGAAGAAGAAGAAGAAGAAGAAGAAGAAGAAGAAGAAAGGCTTACTATCTTTAGGGTTACCTCAGTTAATAATAATTTTTTTTTAACGTTAACACTGATAAGGAACACCCGTCAGGTGTTCGAAAGTCTTTGGTTCTTTTTTCATAGTAATATATTTACTATATAATTGTGGATTTTTATTACTCAATAATAAATAATAATAATAAATAATAATAATAATAATAATAATAATAATAATAATAATAATAATAATAATAATAATAATAATAAAGGCTTGCTAGTCTTTAGGGTTTCCTCAATTAATAATAATGATATTATTATTATTATTATTATTATTATTATTATTATTATTATTATTATTATTATTATTATTATTATTAAAAAGGCTTACTATCTTTAAGGTTTCCTTAATTAATAATAATAATAACAATAATAATAATAAAAGTAATAATAATAATAATCATAATAATTATTATTATTATTATTATTATTATTATTATTATTATTATTATTATTATTATTATTATTATAAACGCTTACTATCTTTAGGGTTTCCTTAATTAATTAATAATAATAATAATAATAATAATAATAATAATAATAATAATAATAATAATAATAATAATAATAATAATAATAATAAAGGCTTACTATCTAAGGTTCCCTCAATATCTTTCAGAATGAATCTTTTACCACCCAAAATGAACGAGTTACTTCACCCACCTCTTCAAAATAAATAACCGCGGGGTTCCGGGAATACGATAATATTCTTCTCCTTCCCTGAACTTTTCTCTGTATTTCTTTCGGCCTCTTCAAAGGGGCGAGATAACAAAAGTCTCTCTGGGGCACAGAAATGGCATGGAAGAGGCCTTTTTATGAGAGGGATTAAAAAGAATGTGAATGGGTCTCCTTGGAATTGAGAGGAGGGTTAGAAATCTCCAGTTTCAGTTTGATGCTTGGAAAAAAAAAACATTAGAAAGTCTAAGTTTGAGGAAATGTTTTTGTTTTGTTTTTTACAGTACGTAGAATTATTTAGAGTCTTTCATTCACAGATATACTTTACAAAGCGTTTCGTTTACAACAGAATAAGACTACGCAGAAAAGAAAAGTTATTTAAAGATGAGGATAAAGTAAGACAATTTGCTTGACTCCAAATCTTGGTATATTGTTAAATTTACACTTTAATTCCTGCAGCTCTATGAAGACTACTGTTTTCATCATCATAGGAAAATGTATTTTTAACAGTATATCCAAATTTACACTCAAAAGTCTTAATTTATCCTCAAACATGGGAATGTATAACCTACTTCCTAGCAGGTTATAAGTAAAGGTCAAGAATTTAGATGTTATCAGGATTATTGATCTCTTACTGGTACTAAACCCTTCTACCCCGTATCCCCGTTTTCTTTCACTGGGCCTTAACTCCGCCCACAACCCCGTTTTCTTCGAATTTTTGCGTCAATCTTTAGTCCTGTTTCTTGGTGTGTTTTCTCCTCTTCTCAGTTTACTTTCAGTATTCTTTTTTTTAACATTTTCTCCTCCTCCTCCTCCTCCTCCTCCTCCTCCTCCTCCTCCTCCTCCTCCTCCGACGCCACGAGTACTCACCCACCTCCTCGCCCGCAATGAGAAACTCTCTCCTCATTGAGAATCTTTGTCTCCTCCGTGCCGTTGAATGAATGGATAATGCTTATGCCTCATTAATGTGCAAGGTCACCCTTTCCTTGTTCTTCTTCTCGCCTAAAGAGATTGAGAAAGGAGTCTCGGGACGAGACATTTGCATGATTTCACCTCGGAAGGTGAAACATTCGTCCAGTGAATTATTGTTTCACGCGATGCGTTTGTTTGGGTGCTGATGAGGTTATGGTGTGAATTGCAATGAGGGCATACAGTGGCTGATTTGGTTTACTGTTTAGTGAGAGAGAGAGAGAGAGAGAGAGAGAGAGAGAGAGAGAGAGAGAGAGAGAGAGAGAGAGAGAGCAATCAAATTAAGCTGTCGCTGGCTTTAAAGAAAATTACATTTGGAATTATTCTTAGTTTGACACTTTCAATCTTTATGTTTATATGTATGTAAATATATTATATATATATATATATATATATATATATATATATATATATATATATATATATATATATGTGTGTGTGTGTGTGTGTGTATGTGTGTATGTGTGTATGTGTGTGTGTGTGTGTGTGTTCAAAGGAACATGGCTATGAGAATAGTCTTAACGAGTCTCTCAAGTAATTAATTTTTTCTCATCTTCTAATGAACTTCACACTCCGCTTCTCTCAACTCCCTTTTTAAGTATATTTCCGGGGCGCGTGTCCATGTATATGTGTTTATATCAGTATTAAAATATTGCAAATGAAATTAATTAAATTAATTAATTTCAGGAATATAAACTAATAGGCCTTGCCGTTTTTCTTCAGGATTTTTAACGGTGGCAAAAATTCCTGAAAGTGGTAATCAAAATTCAAAAAAGTAACAAATGCACCTAAGTTTCTTCGGCGCAATCGCGTTTTCTGTACAGCCGCTACAGCGTATATTCAAGGTCACCGAATATAGATCTATCTTTCGGAGGTCTCGGTATAATGCTTTATGAGCCGCGGCCCTCGAAACTTTAACCACGGCCCGGTGGTGGCCTATCCTATATCGTTGCAAAGGAGCACGATTATGGCTAAATTTAACCTTAAATAGAATCAAAATTGCTGAGCCTAGAGGGCTGCAATTTAGTATGTTTGATGATTGGAGGGCAGATGATCAACCTACCAATTTGCAGCCTTAGTAGGTTTTAAGATTTGAGGGCGAACAGGAAAAGTGCGGACAGAACAAAGTGCGGACGGACAGACGAAGCCGGCACAATAGTTTTCTTTTACAGAAAACTAAAAAAAACTATCCGGATTAGCTACAATCTCCCCTCCTCGGCTTTCGCAAGAGAAATATTCGGCTTTTTATTTAAATTGATGGAAAGAAATTTGATCAAGCAAATGTCAGATCTGACTGACGTGAGTTCTCCCTGGCTGCTTTCTCAGGAAAAGCAGCAATGCTTCTTTTCATATATTGGAAAGCAGTAGACAAGGTTCAACGACGATGACAAAGGAGGGTTAAGTATGAGGGTGCCTTGGTAACACACAGAAACACACACATACACACACACACACACACATATATATATATATATATATATATATATATATATATATATATAGTATATATATATATATATATATATATATATATATATATATATGAATAAATACATATATAAGTAAATGAAGAAATAAATTAATAAAATTGCCTGTGATATGTTACAACTAATTCGATCGTCTGTTATGTATTGATATGAGTTTTCAATTTCCTGTAAAAGAAAACTATTGTGCCGACTTTGTCTGTCCGTCCGCACTTTTTCTGTCCGCCCTCAGATCTTAAAAACTCCTGAGGCTAGAGGGCTGCAAATTGGTATGTTGATCATCCACCCTCCACTCATCAAACATACCATATTGCAGCCCTCTAGCCTCAGTAGTTTTTATTTTACTTAAGGTTAAATTTAGCCATAATTGTGCTTCTGGCGCCGCTGTAGGTACCAACAACACAGGCCACCACCGGACCGTGGCTGAATTTCATGGGCCGAGGCTAAGATTTTCATGGGCCGTGGCTAAGAGTTTCATGGGCCGTGGCTGAGGCCACCACCAGACCATCGCTGAGTTTCATGGGCCGCGGCAGAAAGTTTCAGACAGCATTAAACCCTGTACAGGAAACTCGATAGCGACGAAGACACCTCGGCGCATTTTTTACTTTTTTCTATTATTTTGCGTGAGGTGTACAAATTCCTTTTATATAATATTTAATCACCATATTTTTTACCTTAGCCTCAAAAACATAATACCATCAGTTCAGCAGCCATTTTCATTTATTTTTACGTGGTTGTGTTCGAATGTTTGGGCCGCGAGTAGAAATGTACGGGAGAGAGTGCCCACCATTTTTTGTAATTCATGCATACATACAAATGGATGTATGTGAATTGATATGCATGCAATTAGAATATTTGGAAATTGAAAGGTTGTGTGGAATAAAATTTTTTTTATGGCGTTGTCAATACGCCTGGATCATGAATGCGTGTGTATATGCATATGTATGCTGATCTTGTGGTGGACTGGCGAATTAACATACACACGTGTATATATATATACACATATATATATACATAATATATATATATACAGTATATATATATATGTATATATATGTATATATATATATGTATATATATATATATATATATATATATATATATATATATATATATATATATATCCATATATATATGTATATACATTTATATACTGTATATATATACATATATGTATACATAAATATACACACACACACACATATATATATATATATATATATATATATATATATATATATATATATATATATATATATATATATATATATATATATATATTACATACAAATCACAAACAGTTTGGGAACAAGTCATCGACTTGTAGGTAGTCCTCACATGTCCTTCATACAATTGACCTAACATTTGCCAAAGATTCGCTCTCCACTTCCGGTCTTCGCCCTGTTTTCAACATGTTTGCCACATTATGTGATGAGTTGCCGACATGTTCGTAACAGAACCATTGTTACTTTGTATACTTGACCTCCTTATTCATTCGCAAGATGAAACAAATATTCACTCAACTAGATTCTTTCTGGTATATTCAGTCAAAAATCGTTTACAATTTTTAGTTTTCTGTAAAAGAAAACTATTGTGCCGCCTTTGTCTGTCCGTCCGCACTTTTTTCTCTCCGCCCTCAGATCTTAAAAAACTACTGAGGCTAGAGGGCTGCAAATTGGTATGTTGATCATCCATCCTCTATTTATCAAACATGCCAAATTACAACCCTCTAGCCTCAGTAGTTTTTATTTTATTTAATCTCCTATTCTACAATGACTCAGATAAGACCCAGCCAGAATAAAAAATAACAAAAATTCAAGCTACAACCCTGATATGAGTAATCCGTTGTTGCAACCCAGCGCCGCGTGAAATATCTCGCCCGAAACTGCATTTTCCCTCGAATAATTTCATTCAGCAGAGAGCCACTCATAAGCTTGGCTTTTGCGTAATAATCGCATCTCCTCTCATAAATTATATTAACTGCCTCGTATCATCAGGCAGAATAATGCTTAGCTTGTTTCAATGATTCGCTGCCGCGTCTCGGTTTTGGGTGGGAGGGTCCTAACTCATTTTGAAAACTTTAGGACAGGAGGTGCTGGCTATAGGACAACGTTTTGCTTAAGTTTTGGGCGGGTGGGTCTTTGAATTACAGGAAGATAAGTTTATACAAATGATTTTGTTGGATGAATAATGATGGGTTAAATCTGGGCGTTCGTTTGTCCACATAATGACAGAGTTTTTTTTCTGTTTTTTTTCACAGTTGGGAGTTTTTTTCTACAGCCTCTGTGACTGTTAGTACCAAAGGTTGAAGAAGAAACACGGAACTTGAAGGACAGCGCGATGTTGCGCAGTTCATCATTTTCCTCCCCGTTCAAAGGGATGCAAGATAAAATTGTAAAAAGAGAGAGAGAGAGAGAGAGAGAGAGAGAGAGAGAGAGAGAGAGAGAGAGAGAGAGAGAGATAGGTAAATGACTGAATTGAGATCCGCTTTTTTTTTTTTCTTTTGTGAGAAAAGGAAGGAATCATAATTGCCCCATTACTATTCAGGCTCCCATTTACATAATCATGGTTTGAAAAGGAATTGTATTTCGTCTAGAGAGAGAGCAAGCTGATTGAATCCCAGTGGTTGTTTGTCCTGTTCTGATCTCTCTCTCTCTCTCTCTCTCTCTCTCTCTCTCTCTCTCTCTCTCTCTCTCTCTCTCTCTCTCTGGATTCCAAAGTGTTTCAGAATATTCCGCCCGTTATGGATTGTGCTCTCTCTCTCTCTCTCTCTCTCTCTCTCTCTCTCTCTCTCTCTCTCTCTCTCTCTCGTAGTGGGACCCTTTGAGGCATGCACTTCGCTGCCCCACCTTGGTTCAGCTGGCAAGGTCGGCAACCACCACATGGTACAGGTGGCACCAGTGACACACAAGCACCTTATAGTGAGGGTGCTCTGCTATTGGCCGGTGACTTTACTGGCTAAACCAAAGTGAGGCTTTGAAGCACAGGCCACAGAGGGGGTGGGACCCTTTGTGGCATGCACTGCGCTGCTTCACCTGGGTTCAGCTGGCAAGGTCGGTAACCACCACAGAGTACAGTTGACACCAGTGACACACAAGCACCTTATAGTGAGGGTATTCTGCTATTGGCCGGTGACTTTACTGGCTAAACCAAAGTGAGGATTTAAATCACAGGCCACAGAGGGGGTGGGACCCTTTGTGGCATGCTCTCCGCTGCTTCACCTAAGTTCAGCCTGCAAGGTCGGCAACCAACACATGGTACAAGTGGCACCAGTGATGCACAAGCATCTCATAGTCAGGGTGCTCAGTGATTGGCCAGGGACTTTACTGGCTAAACCAAAGTGAGGCTTTGAAGCACAGGCCACAGAGGGGGTGGGACCCTTTGTGGCATGCTCTCCACTGCTCCACCTAAGTTCAGCCTGCAAGGTCAGCAACCACCACATGGTACAGTTGGCACCAGTGATGCACAAGCACCTTATAGTGAGGGTGCTCTGTGATTGGCCAGGGACTTTACTGGCTAAACCAAAGTGAGGCTTTGAAGCACAGGCCACAGAGGGGGGGGGGACCCTTTGTGGCATGCACTCCGCTGCTTCACCTATGTTCAGCCTGTAAGGTCGGCAACCACCATATGGTACAGGTGGCACCAGTGACACACAGGCACCTTATAGTGAAGGTGCTCTGTGATTGGCCAGGGACTTTACTGGCTAAACCAAAGTGAGGCTTTAAATCACAGGCCACAGAGGGGGGTGGGACCCTTTGTGGCATGCACTTCGCTGCTCCACCTAAATTCAGCCTGCAAGGTCGGCAACCAACACATGGTACAAGTGGCACCAGTGATGCACAAGCATCTCATAGTCAGGGTGCTCTGTGATTGGCCAGGGACTTTACTGGCTAAACCAAAGTGAGGCTTTGAAGCACAGGCCACAGAGGGGGTGGGACCCTTTGTGGCATGCACTCCGCTGCTCCACCTATGTTCAGCCTGCAAGGTAGGCAACCACCACATGGTACAGGTGGCACCAGTGATGCACAAGCACCTTATATTGAGGGTGCTCTGTGATTGGCCAGGGACTTTACTGGCTAAACCAAAGTGAGGCTTTGAAGCACAGGCCACAGAGGGGGTGGGACCCTTTGTGGCATGCACTTCGCTGCTCCACCTATGTTCAGCCTGCAAGGTCGGCAACCACCACATGGTACAGGTGGCACCAGTGATGCACAAGCATCTCATAGTCAGGGTGCTCTGTGATTGGCCAGGGACTTTACTGGCTAAACCAAAGTGAGGCTTTGAAGCACAGGCCACAGAGGGGGTGGGACCCTTTGTGGCATGCACTCCGCTGCTCCACCTAAGTTCAGCCTGCAAGGTCAGCAACCAACACATGGTAAAAGTGGCACCAGTGATGCACAAGCATCTCATAGTCAGGGTGCTCTGTGATTGGCCAGGGACTTTACTGGCTAAACCAAAGTGAGGCTTTGAAGCACAGGCCACAGAGGGGGTGGGACCCTTTGTGGCATGCACTTCGCTGCTCCACCTAAGTCCAGCCTGCAAGGTCAGCAACCAACACATGGTAAAAGTGGCACCAGTGATGCACAAGCATCTCATAGTCAGGGTGCTCTGTGATTGGCCAGGGACTTTACTGGCTAAACCAAAGTGAGGCTTTGAAGCACAGGCCACAGAGGGGGTGGGACCCTTTGTGGCATGCACTCCGCTGCTCCACCTAAGTTCAGCCTGCAAGGTCAGCAACCAACACATGGTAAAAGTGGCACCAGTGATGCACAAGCATCTCATAGTCAGGGTGCTCTGTGATTGGCCAGGGACTTTACTGGCTAAACCAAAGTGAGGCTTTGAAGCACAGGCCACAGAGGGGGTGGGACCCTTTGTGGCATGCACTCCGCTGCTCCACCTAAGTTCAGCCTGCAAGGTCAGCAACCAACACATGGTAAAAGTGGCACCAGTGATGCACAAGCATCTCATAGTCAGGGTGCTCTGTGATTGGCCAGGGACTTTACTGGCTAAACCAAAGTGAGGCTTTGAAGCACAGGCCACAGAGGGGGTGGGACCCTTTGTGGCATGCACTCCGCTGCTCCACCTAAGTTCAGCCTGCAAGGTCAGCAACCAACACATGGTAAAAGTGGCACCAGTGATGCACAAGCATCTCATAGTCAGGGTGCTCTGTGATTGGCCAGGGACTTTACTGGCTAAACCAAAGTGAGGCTTTGAAGCACAGGCCACAGAGGGGGTGGGACCCTTTGTGGCATGCACTCCGCTGCTTCACCTGAGTTCAGCCTGTAAGGTCAGCAACCACCACATGATACAGGTGGCACCAGTGACACACATTCACCGTATAGTGAGGGTGCTCAGTGATTGGCCAGGGACTTTACTGGCTAAACCAAAGTGAGGCTTTGAAGCACAGGCCACAGAGGGGGTGGGACCCTTTGTGGCATGCACTCCGCTGCTCCACCTAAGTTCAGCCTGCAAGGTCAGCAACCAACACATGGTAAAAGTGGCACCAGTGATGCACAAGCACCTCATAGTGAGGGTGCTCTGTGATTGGCCAGGGACTTTACTGGCTAAACCAAAGTGAGGCTTTGAAGCACAGGCCACAGAGGGGGTGGGACCCTTTGTGGCATGCACTCCGCTGCTCCACCTAAGTTCAGCCTGCAAGGTCAGCAACCAACACATGGTAAAAGTGGCACCAGTGATGCACAAGCACCTCATAGTGAGGGTGCTCTGTGATTGGCCAGGGACTTTACTGGCTAAACCAAAGTGAGGCTTTGAAGCACAGGCCACAGAGGGGGTGGGACCCTTTGTGGCATGCACTTCGCTGCTCCACCTAAGTCCAGCCTGCAAGGTCAGCAACCAACACATGGTAAAAGTGGCACCAGTGATGCACAAGCATCTCATAGTCAGGGTGCTCTGTGATTGGCCAGGGACTTTACTGGCTAAACCAAAGTGAGGCTTTGAAGCACAGGCCACAGAGGGGGTGGGACCCTTTGTGGCATGCACTCCGCTGCTTCACCTGAGTTCAGCCTGTAAGGTCAGCAACCACCACATGATACAGGTGGCACCAGTGACACACAGGCACCGTATAGTGAGGGTGCTCAGTGATTGGCCAGGGACTTTACTGGCTAAACCAAAGTGAGGCTTTGAAGCACAGGCCACAGAGGGGGTGGGACCCTTTGTGGCATGCACTTCGCTGCTCCACCTAAGTCCAGCCTGCAAGGTCAGCAACCAACACATGGTAAAAGTGGCACCAGTGATGCACAAGCATCTCATAGTCAGGGTGCTCTGTGATTGGCCAGGGACTTTACTGGCTAAACCAAAGTGAGGCTTTGAAGCACAGGCCACAGAGGGGGTGGGACCCTTTGTGGCATGCACTCCGCTGCTCCACCTAAGTTCAGCCTGCAAGGTCAGCAACCAACACATGGTAAAAGTGGCACCAGTGATGCACAAGCACCTCATAGTGAGGGTGCTCTGTGATTGGCCAGGGACTTTACTGGCTAAACCAAAGTGAGGCTTTGAAGCACAGGCCACAGAGGGGGTGGGACCCTTTGTGGCATGCACTCCGCTGCTCCACCTAAGTTCAGCCTGCAAGGTCAGCAACCAACACGTGGTAAAAGTGGCACCAGTGATGCACAAGCACCTCATAGTGAGGGTGCTCAGTGATTGGCCAGGGACTTTACTGGCTAAACCAAAGTGAGGCTTTGAAGCACAGGCCACAGAGGGGGTGGGACCCTTTGTGGCATGCACTCCGCTGCTTCACCTAAGTTCAGCCTGTAAGGTTGGCAACCACCACATGGTGCAGGTGGCACCAGTGACACAGGCACCTTATAGTGAGGGTGCTCTGTGATTGGCCAGGGACTTTACTGGCTAAACCAAAGTGAGGCTTTGAAGCACAGGCCACAGAGGGGGTGGGACCCTTTGTGGCATGCACTCCGCTGCTCCACCTAGGTTTAGCTGGCAAGGTCGGCAACTGCCATGTGGTACAGGTGGCACCAGTGACGCACAGAGAAGTGATGGTGAGGGTGCTCTGTGACTGGCTGCTGACCTTGCAGGTCAGACCAAGGTAAGACAGCAAGGAGCAAGCTTCACAGGGGTGGGGGAACACAGGCCACTGGGTGGGGGAACCCAGTGGGAACTGTGAGGCCACCCTGTGTAGTTTGCTCTCTGCTGCTGCGCCTTTGTTTGGCCTGCAAGGTCAGCAACCACTACATGGTACAGGTGGCACCAGTGACGCACAGACAAGTGATAGTGAGGGTGATCTGTGACTGGCTGCTGTCCTTGCAAGTCAGACCGAGGTAAGGCAGCTGGGAGCATGCTTCACAGGGGGGGGGGGGACACAGGCCACTGGGTGGGGGAACCCAGTAGGAGCTGTGTGCCTACCCTGTGTAGAATGCTCTCGGCTGCTGCACCTTGGTTTGGCCTGCAAGGTCGGCAGCCAGTCATGGAATGCCCACACTGTCAGGCGCCTGTGTGCCACTGGTGTCAACCTGTACCACAAAGTCCAGGTCACCACCGGTTTTAGAGCACCTCTCCATCCAAGTGCTGCGTCAAAAGCAGGGCCCTGGCCTGTTCTTCAACTACAGGAGATTAATCTGAAGCGTCTCTCGGCAACCAAACGCTTCCGTCCTCAAGGCAGATGTCCCAGCCATGCTGCTGGTCCTCTTTTCACCACCACTTGGTCCTTTCTATGGAAGAGCATCTTTAGGAGTTTCTTCTCCATGTAAAATGTCCTTCACGATGTCATTTACAGCTGACCATTGCTTTTTTAGGTGTCCTCTTCTCTCATCCTGGGCACACCAGTACTCTTGCCGACCATCTTGTTCGTCTCTTCCAGCCTCTTCCATTCCTATGTTTTCTAACTGGTTATTTCTTCGAGCAATGTCGTTGAAAAGCCTCGCCAGCAAGAGTTTATCTTGCTTCCTCAGAGCCTCTTCCTGCTTCCTGTGGCATTCCCTGGCGTGTCGTTCTGCCTTTGTCTTACTTTCCTCCAGCGTCTGACACTTCTCCTGTAGTTCTTCACATTTTTTTGTTAGCTCTTGCAGTTTCTGTTTATTCAGCTTCTCAGTCATCTGGAAATGGCTGGCCTCTTGTTTTGCACAGTTTAATTCAATTATCATCATCTCTTCGTTGCTCGTAGAAATTGCCAGTCTATTCTTCAACTCTTCTACTTCTTCTTGCAGGCAATCATTCTGATGTCGGACCCTCTCATGTTCCTCGTCCTTCACTTGTATTGTCTCTCTTAGCTGCGCATCAGATTCCTCATATTTTTGTGCCCTTATATTCAATTCTTTATCTTTTTCCTGTATTGCCTGTTGCCAAATCATTTCAATTTTTAGCTTTGAATCCTGTTCCTCTTTCAACAGCTTCTCCATTTGGTTAGTGGAACAGAGGGCCTCTTCTAATTTAGCTTCCAAGAACTTATTGCACTTTTCCAGCTTTTCTTCTTTGGCCAACAAATCCTGGAGTTTTTCTTCCAGTATCTGCTTTTCTTCCTTCTGTTTACCTTCTTTTTCCAACAAACCTTTAATGTGAAGGTACAGGTCTGCAATCATTCTTTCGTACATATTTTTCAGCAGAAGGTTTTGATCTTTTTCCGTCGTCAGCAGCTTTTCCAGTTCCTCCACTTTTCTTTGGGCATCTTGTAGTCCTTCTTCCAAGTGTTCCTTTTCTTCCTTTAGCTTACCTTCTTTTGCCAACAGATCTTTGATGTGAAGGTAGAGATCCTCAGTTCTTCTTTCGTAAATATTTGTGAGCTCGATGTTTTGGGTTTTCTCCTTCTCCAGGACCTTTTCCATCTCCTCTGTGTTGCAGAGGGCCTCTGCTAACTTTTCTTCTAAAGACTTGATTTTGCTCTCCATGTTTTCTTCCTGAGCCAACAATTCTTGGATTTTTTGTTCCCGCTTCTCAATCTGGGCTTTACAATAAGCTTCTAGCCCAGTCATTTCATCCTCCTTTTCCTTCAAGAGCCTTACAATGTCCTCGTGGTTGCCAAGCGCCTCGCGTAATTTTCCTTCCAAGTGGTCACAGGCCTTCTTCATTTCACATTCCTTAGACAGCAAATCTTCGATCTGATGGTCCTTGTTTTCAATCAGATTGTCAAACTGATTTGCTAAATCTTTCTTTTCAACGTCTTTCTCATCCAAGAGGCTTTCCATGTCCTTGTTATTTTGAAGGGCCTCACGCAGATTTTGCTCCAGAAGACCACAAGCCTTTTCCATTTCATTTTCTTTGGCCAACAAATCTTCTATCTGACGATCCTTCTTCTCAATCAGATTGTTAAAAAGATTTGTTAAGTCGTTCTTTTCGACGTCTTTTTTCTGCAAGAGCTTTTCCGTAACCTCTAACTTATCAAGGGCGTCTCCTAACTTCTGGTCCAAAAGCTGATGTTCTTTCCTCATTTCATCTTCTTTTTCCATCAAATCGTGGATTTTATCATCCTTTTCCATGATCTGAGTTCGATAGTAAATTATGAGGTCTTCCTTCTGCTGCAATTCTCTTTTGGCTTCCTCCTTGTCGCTAAGGGCGTCGATTAATTTATTTTCCAGCCGATGAAAAGCTTCCACGTTTGTTTGTTCCTTTGCCAACAAATCTTCAATCTGGTGATCCTTCTTCGCAATCATAATAGTTAAATTTTGCTCATTCTCTTCCAAAGTGCATTCCATTTCCTGCAACTTATTTTCCAAAGCTTTACAATCTTCCTTGAGCCTCTCGTCATCAGCCAACAAGTCATGGACTAGCTGATCTCTCTGCCGAAGCACAACGTGGAGTTCTTCATTCTTAGTGATCAGGTCCTCTTCTCGCGTTCTGAAATCTCCATCAGCACAGTCCTTTTCCGTCCTGAGAGTTTCTAGGTCTTCTCGCAGTCGTTTCCGGGACGTCTCGTGATGTCGTCGGAACCTCCAAGCGGCAAATGCTAGAGAAGTCACAACAACTGCTCCGCCAGCAACAATGGCAGCAGGAGCAATTGCTCCTGTCCGCCAACCAGCGGTGTTCGCAGGGATGACAGTCCTCTCGCATAACAAAGCCTCGTCGATCCGAGCCACAGTCACTGGAACGTCCCGTCCGGCGTATGAGTGATATCGGGAAACAAGTTCCGCCTCTATAATATTCATAAGTTCATTGCTCAACATTGCAATCAATCCACATAGACAAATTACAACTGGATACATAATAGCTAGCATTGTTCTATACAGTTGAAGGTGCTTGAGAAAGCATTAGGATCAGAATATGACGCGTCTTCGTCAAAACTGGGAAAACCAGATTTTGAAGGCTTCAGGAACCGCGAAGAGGCTCCGAGTCTGTCTCTCTTCTTCAGATTCCTGGAGGAGCCAGTCCTCGAAGTCTTCAGGATCTAGTACAAGGGGCTTTTGAGGCTCCTCCGATTCGTGTCTCTTTTCTTCAGATTCCTGGAGGAGCCAGTCCTCGAAGTCTTCAGGATCTAGTACAAGGGGCTTTTGAGGCTCCTCCGATTCGTGTCTCTTTTCTTCAGATTCCTGGAGGAGCCAGTCCTCGAAGTCTTTAGGATTTACAACGGACTTTTGAGGCTTCCCCGATTCCTGGCTCTCTTCCTCACTCCAGATTCCGGGAAGACGAAGCTGTGGAATGTTCACAGAGAGAGAGAGAGAGAGAGAGAGAGAGAGAGAGAGAGAGAGAGAGAGAGAGAGAGAGAGAGAGAGATGCAGTTGATGTCGAAATGAGAAGGGATCTTGAAGATTTGTTAAAATCGGACGCATCTTCAAACAGTTTTCTATAATCGTATATCTATTTGCGAGACCACTGAACCTTTGCTCAATTAAAACATGGCGATAAATGCTAATTTTTCTTTAGAAATACCAACCCTCTGCAACATCTCCCCACCACCAGTTTTTGCATTTCGTGTTTAAATTCAAGGTTTATTTTTCTCCATACAAAGGGTTTTCGTTACGTATTTTGTACCTAAAATAACTTTGCAGTTTTCGACGTTGATTTTCCTTACACAAAAGATTTTTCTTGCGGTATTATACCTAAATTAACTGAATGAAATTGAATACTCTTCTTCACTCGTCTTTTTTCACTTGTTCTCCATTCCGGATTCAAGCTTCGAATTGATGATAGTCACCTAAAATTTTAAGATTTCGAATAATTCAGAAGGGATTATATACGTGCATGAATATACCTATCTATTTATCTTTCTATCTATCTGTGTCTCTATCTACAAACACACACATACTGTATATGTATATATATATATATAGTATATATATATATATATATATATATATATATATATATATATATATATATATATATGTATGTATATATATATATATATATATATATATATATATATATAATATATATATATATATATATATATATATATATATATATATATATATATATATATATATATATGTATATATACATACACACACACACTCACATACACTGTTTTGAGCCTAAAGAAAATTTAGCGAATTAGAGAGCGACTCTTAAATTCGCTACGCCTTCGAAATGAATTCGCATTATTCATTCCAGCCCAAAGTTAAAATAGAATCCCACTTGGACAATGTCCTCGTTTTTGCCAACGAGAAAGAGAGAAAAAGTATTTTTCTGGAAATTGTTTTCTCTAGTTGCTGGCTACCAATTTTATTTATAATTTTTTTTCTATTTATATTATATGATAACGTATTATTTTTTATTTATAAAAGTGTTTTTTTATTTATATGTTTATAACTTTTTTATGTAGTTTGTTTATTTTATTTATTTTTCATTTATATTAAATAAGTTTTTTGGATAAAATTCAGTATTTTCTCAATATTCTAAGATGCTGAAGGTTTGCGGATGTATTTAATAATAAAAAGAGGCTCTATATATATATATATATATATATATATATATATATATATATATATATATATATATATATTATATATATATATATAATATATATACTGTATCTTCTTCTTCTTCTTCTTTTAACGTGCTTTTTTCCCATTTATGTATGGGGTAAGCACGATGCCTTCTTTTGAAGGACTTTTGATTTGGCTTTTGGGGTAGACCGTAGTCTCGATCGGCTGTCCTGCCTGACATCGTTTAGACCCCGGCAGCGTATGTTACATGTATCATGCCTGACCCAACGCCCTTTCTTCCAGCAGCGAGAAGTTTTGGCGCGTGTAGGGCGAGAGTTCGAGACGTGTGAGATGTTTGTTATGTTTTAGAAGGTGTTGTAGTGGCTTTGTTTTGGTGTGTGTATTTAGTCTGTAACACCCATTTGCTTTTCAAGCAAACCTATCCGTTGATTACATATATAATCCCGGGATGTCTACACGGATAGCAAAGTGTCCGCCTTTCTGATCAGTGTATATATATATATATGTATATATATATATATATATATATATATATATATATATATATAATATATACACATCCTTACACACACATATACATATATACATAATATATATATAATATATATATATATATATATATATATATATATATATATATATATGTGTGTATGTATATATATATATATATATATGTATATATATATATATATATATATATATATATATATATATATATATTTATATATATATATATATATATATATATATATATATATATATATATATATGTAAGGATGTATATATATTTATGGACAAAGCTATCTATCTATCCATCTATCTATCTATCCATCCTTTTGTTAATTTCACGGCTTACTTTCAAATAACAAGAAAACCTTTCACGAAAAAGATGAAAAAGAGAATTAAGAAAGAGACCAAATATAAACAAAAGATGGCTAAGAAAGGAAATAAAAAAACAAGGAATCAAGCAAAGGCCCGAGAGGAGAGAGAGAGAGAGAGAGAGAGAGAGAGAGAGAGAGAGAGAGAGAGAGAGAGAGAGAGAGAGGAGAGAGAGAGAGAGAGAGGTTTTAAATACACCCTACAGAACAAAATATCCATAAAAAAAACCGTATCGGGTAGAATATTGCATATCAGAAGCCCCATTCCCAAGAGCCAATTCAGGTACACTGAAAGTCGTCTCTTGGTAGTTTTATGTCAGGGAGTCTGTGGGGGATTGGACAAAGGTAGCTTTATGTCAGGAAATCTGTGGGGGATTAGGAAAATGTAGTTTTATGTCAGAAAACCTGTGGAGGATTGGGAAAAGGTAGATTCATGTTAGGGAGTCTGTGGGGGATTGGTATAAGATTTTGTTTGTCACGAAATCTGTGGGGGATTTGGAAAAGGTAGTTTTATATCAGGAAATCTGATTGGAAAAAAGGTAGTTTTATGTCAGGAAATCTGTGGGGGATTGAAAAAGGTAGATTTTATGTCAGGAAATCTGTGGAGGATTGGGGAAAAGGTAGATTTCACGTCAGGAAGTCTGTGGGGGATTGGTAAAAGATTTTTGTTGCCAGGAAATCTGTGGGGGGGGATTAGGAAAAGGTAGGTCTTATATCACAAAGTCTATGGGGGATTGGAGAAAGGTGTTTATATGCCAAAATTGAACGACTTTGTGTAAATACTTTCCAGGTACGAAAACCATCACATCTTTTTTCCTTCCTTCTCATTCTTCCCACAATCTGCCCACAAATTCCTCCATTCACCCCCCCCCCCTTCCTCCCTCCCTTCCTCCCTCCCCACGCCCCCACAAAACGAGAACATTTGCATAACTCGACACTCTCACATCTCCCCCCCACACCCCACCTTCATTTCTCGCTACCTCCTTTCTTGTCCTGTCGTCATGTCTCTTGTCTCATGTCCAATTATTTCTTCATGTCCATCTTGATGGCTTTTTATATCCTACCTTTTGCTATTAGGGGATATAAGTCCCTTTTGCACTCAGGTCGTGACTGTTATGATGTGACTTAAGGGTTTTTCTTTGATTTTTTTTATTCGTCTTTTATGAACTGATTTTCTGGTGAAGTTTGATAATTAGAAATGAAGTTCTCTAATGCTTTTAATCAATGGAAATATTTTAAAGGGACTATTCTAACCTCAACTGAATGATTTTACTGTTGGAAAATTATTATTATTATTATTATTATTATTATTATTATTATTATTATTATTATTATTATTATTATTATTATCATCTTTAATGTTCGTTGTCTCATATGCTATTCGTTTGCTCATTAATATATTAAAGAAATTACAGGTATCATCATCATTATTATCATATTCTTTACTGTCTATCATCTAGATACAATATTCATCAAGTCATTAATATACTAAGAAAATTGCACACATTATTATTATTATTATTATTATTATTATTATTATTATTATTATTATTATTATTATTATTATTATTATTACCACGCACTAATGAGTAATATATAAATATTCAGTCACAAACAACAAGAAAGTTACTTTCTCTCGTACTGACATGTTAACTTGGAAACTCATCTTTAACGACAAAGGTAAACAATTCTAAACAAACACAATGTAAAAATACTCTTAGCCTTTGCCAACCGTTTTTCGCCATCTCTTTCTCCCTGCTGAACGCTCCTTTGTGCGCCAACATTACTGGCTCAAAGTATTTCTCTCTTCAGTTTTAAATATCTTTCTTTCCTTTACTAAAAGGTAGGTGTGGCCTCGTTGTTTGAAACATTGACAAAGGATCATATTAAAAAAATAGTTATCCCTTCTTCCTCATTCGAGAAATTAGAATATTGCAAAGTTGCAAAACTTTAAAATGTCGAAATTGAGTAGAAAGTCGAATGAAGGTTTAAATGGAGAACACTTCCAGTGCCGCGGCCATGAAACTTTCAGCCACGACCCGGTGGTGGCCTGTCTTATATCGTTGCCAGAAGCACGATCATGGCTAACCTTTAACCTTTAATAAAATAAAAACCACTGAGGCTAGAGGGCTGCAATTTGGTATGTTGGATGATTGGAGGGTGGATGATCAACATACCAATTTGCAGCCCTCTAGCCACAGTAGTTTTTAAGATCTGAGGGCGGACAGAAAACTGCGGACAGAAAAAAGTGCGGACGGACAGACAAAGCCGGCGCAAAAGTTTTCTTTCACAGAAAACCAAAGAGGCAAAGTAAGAGCATTAAGAAGCAGAAATGAAAGGAACAAAATCTCCTCAGAAGACGCAAGAAGAAGAGATTCATAGTCAAGAGGACTCTTTCTCTCTCGAACAGAGAAATCACTCTTAGATGTTGTATAAAAATAGTCTCTTTGAGCTCGCTCTATGTGAAGCCCACAGTCGCCGCCATGTTATTCCATAATACCTACAGAGACATTCAGAGGGAATTTGCTATATCAAACTGGACCTTTTAATTCTATGTAGCATTTATTTGTTGTTCTAGTTTCTCCCTAATGCTTTTTATTTAATATTTCATGATTGATTTGATTCAGTCGCTGGTTATTTAGAGAGCTTTTGACATGGTGAACGAGCAAAGAGTTCGTCTAGGGATTGACACTTCAAGTGCTGGCAGAACCGCCTGTAAATCAATCTTCCTTGACTAATTCAGCAATCTTCATTGATTGATGGATCGAGTGATTGAGGATATACCAAACAGATATAAAAAAAAACACACAAACTCTAAGTAATAATTATAAAAATGTGGATATATAACTTCCTGACGCCATTACCAAGGTAAAGTCAGTCAGAGTTGGGCATAGAACAGAGATTCCTGAAGACTATACTTTTTAAATCTTGGAAAGGAGTAGGTGAAGGCCTCTTTATGAAGGTGTTGAAGAGAGTGAAGGACGGAGGAAGTGAAGGACGTGTCATTTACGAAATGAAAAGCAGCGGAGTGTCTGGCACGGCGTGAAGGACCTGTACTTATGACATAGATAAGGATCTGATGGGTCTGCTCAGAGAGATACTTGTGAGAGTAAAGGATGCACAGAAACACATATACAGTATATATGTATATGTATATGTATATGTATATATGTATATATATATATATATATATATATATATATATATATATATATATATATATATATAATTTTCTATAATTTTTTACTTCATTATTATCAATGTTTCCCTCCCAGTTAGTTCACTAACTATTTTTTAATATATACATATATATATATATATATATATATATATATATATATATATATATATATATATATATATATTAAATATTTATAAAAAGAACACCATTACTTATATTTAGTTTTAATTATCCAGCCAGCATATGCTGATCAATTTCTGGGCTCTCTTGACTGTCGTTCAATATTTTCGTTTTTGATCAAATTTTACTTTTGGTTTTCGACCTCAGTGAATTTGTACTAACCGTATTTTGAAGATTGAGCGACATTTCACTGTCTGATCTGGAGGTCTTCAATTTAAATTATTATTTTAAGATTTTGAGTAATAATAAACAACAAATTCTTGAAGGCTTTGAAAAGTGAAAGCGGAAAGAATCAGTGCGATGGGGTACAACTCTCATTTTATATTCTTCCACATATTTACTCTCCATTTCGCTTTATTTCTTTCACGTTTCCTATTTCCTTTTCTCGTCATCTTTATCACCTTACCGTCCTTCTTTTCCCCGTCTTCTTCTTCTTCTTCTTCTTCTTCTTCTTCTTCTTCTTCCGCATTTGTTATTCATCCATATATTTACTCTCCATTTCGCGTTATTTCTTCACTTTTCCTATTTCCTTCTCTCGTCACCTTCACCACTTTACCGTCCTCCTCCTCCTCCTCCTCCTCCTCCTCTTCTTCTTCTTCTTCTGCCTCAGAGACTGAAGCCGATTTGAAATTATATTTCCAGGGAATGCACCAGACCGTGTGGAAAATGTCTTGAAAGCATTAGAGAGTATATGAAGACAGCCTCTGAGCTGTCTTCTTTAATATTGATTCTTTACGTTAGAGAGAGAGAGAGAGAGAGAGAGAGAGAGAGAGAGAGAGAGAGAGAGAGAGAGAGAGAGAGAGAGAGAGAGAGAATATGAAATATTCATTTTTTGCATGAAGCCTTTTATTTTCTCCATCCCATCTGTCTTTTAGCATTGTTGTTATATCTAAAATTCCTCTGTTTCTCGCTCTCTTATTTTTGAGAGAGAGAGAGAGAGAGAGAGAGAGAGAGAGAGAGAGAGAGAGAGAGAGAGAGAGAGAGAGAGAGAGAGAGAATATATATAATATTCGTTATGTTTATATGAACGTTTTACTTACTGCATTATATCTATATATTGGCATTGCTGTGTGCTGTGATATCTATAATTCTCTCTCTCTCTCTCTCTCTCTCTCTCTCTCTCTCTCTCTCTCTCTCTCTCTCTCTCTCTCTCTCTCTCTCTCTCTCTCCTGAAGGTTTTGAGGTTCTCATTTTCTGTAATTATATTTATTATCCTGTTAGTTTTAATTTATGTGCTATTGAACATCTGTCTTCAATTATCTCTCAGACACGTGGATGATGACTGCAATGCAGGTGCATATTTGAACGTCACAGAATACAGATGCATACTTGAACGTTATGGAATACAGATGTATAATTGAACGTTATGGATTACAGATGCATATTTGAACGTTATGGAATACTGATGTATAATTGAACGTTATGGATTACAGATGTATAATTGAACGTTATGGATTACAGATGCATATTTGAACGTTATGGAATACAGATGTATAAATGAACGTTATGAAATACAGATGCATATTTGAACGTCATGGAATACAGATGCATACTTGAACGTTGTGGTGGACTGTCCTAAATCGTTGCCAGACGCACGATTATGGCTGACTGTAACCTTAAATAGAATCAAAACTACCGAGGCTAGAGGGCTGCAATTTGGTATGTTGGATGATTGGAGGGTGGGTGATTAACATATCAATTTGCAGCCCTCTAGCCTCAGTAGTTTTTAAGATCTGCGGGCGGCCAGAAAAAGTGCGGACGGACAGACGAAGCCGGCACAACAGTTTTCTTTTCGCTTCTCCGAACAAGTTACGAGTCCAGAAGGTGATTTTTTATTCGGAGAGAATTACGAGACTGGAAACCGACGAGTGGGCGAGGACAAGACGAGCGGAAGAGAATATCCAGGACAAAATAAAAGGAAAAATGGTTTTGACAGACCAGAATAAATATACATAGGGGTGCAGGGCATTGCTCGGATAGGAAAAGCTGAACCTTTGGAAATTGGTGTATTTATGTATGTATGTATGTATGTATGTATGTATGTATGTATATGTATATATATATATATACATACATATATGGATATATATTTTATATGTGTGTGTGTTTGTGTGTATTTATATTTTATATATATATACATATACATAAGTGCTCTTATAAATCTCCCCTTAGGTACGTCACTGCTCTTCGGCTCTCTCTCTCTCTCTCTCTCTCTCTCTCTCTCTCTCTCTCTCTCTCTCTCTCTCTCTCTCTCTCTCTCTCTCTCTCTCTCTCTCCCCATTCGCACTCTGATTCCCAATCTTTTCGTGCTCCCGGCGAAACATTTTCTCGAGTTGAGATGCCGCTCGCGGAAAGGTATAATAATGATCTCTCCCAAAGGGAAAGTAATCTGAGGTAACTTAGTCTGAGATTACGCCGGATCCGGAATGAGCTTAATTACATCTCATTTGGGTTGCCATCCATCGAGGGATTACGACAAGCGGCGGAGATTTTGATGAGGCGATGCCGTCGTCTCGAAATCAGGGGGAAAAACGAATGAAAATCGGGCTTGAAGAGTCTTGGAGATGATTGGGGAAATGTTTCGGGTCGCTCTTTTTTTTGGCCTGACGATAAATTCATTACTAATCGTTTTTAGTTTTCTGTAAAAGACAACTATTGTGACGGTTTTGTCTGTCCGTCCGCACTTTATTCTGTCCGCACTTTTTTTTGTCCACACTTTTTTCTGTCCGCACTTTTTTCTGTCCGCCCTCAGATCTTAAAAACTAGCGAGGCTAGAGAGCTGCAAATTGGTATGTTGATCATCCACCCTCCAATCATCAAACATACCAAATTGCAGCCCTCTAGCCTGAGTAGTTTTTATTTTATTAAAGGTTAAAGTTAGCCATGATCGTGCTTCTGGCAACGATATAGGCCAGGTCCCCACCGTGCCGTGGTTAAAAATTCATGGGCCGCGGCTCATACAGCACTATACCGAGGCCACCGTAAGATAGATCCATTTTCTGTGGCCTTCATTATTATACGCTGTGGCGGCTGTACAGAAAACTCGATGGCGCCGAAGAAACTTATTTACTCGTTTATTTATGATTCTAACTTTTCAAGTCAAGAGTGTCTCAGATTTTTGTTATTTTCTGTAACATATCAAAATTCCAGCTATCTGCGTCGTCACATTTTCCGACCAGATTTCCCCAAAAGATGCACTCACGCCAGTGCGAATTATTATTCCTTTCTCTCGAGGACTCGTGTCACGCTGGTGGGAGAAAGTCCAAGAGAAGTCCAAGGGAAAGTCCGAGAGACTTCATGTCAAAGAGAAAGTTATTCTTTTCCCGAGGGAGTTGCGTACCGAAGCGCATCTCTGCTCGTAACTTGTCGAGCTTATAATCCAGTTTCTTGTTTTGGCCAGAATAGATTATCGTACGAACCCTGGGACGCTTTACTTTGAGATGAAATCGGCGAGAGAATCGTGTACGCAATGCGCTCCCGCGCGCGGGAACGTAAAATTTTGATCCACTGGCGGGGTCAACTCGTGCTGTTGTTCAGTAAAAGCCTTTTGTCGAGTAACATATTCGGAGTATTTTCGATCAGCAATTCTTTTAAGAATATAAACCACATATATCTTTTTCATTTGCTGCTTTCGTTGTGATATAAAATTATGTCTGATTCTGAAACCAGAAAATTAAAATGTTTGGTTTTAGTTTTCCGTAAAAGGAAACTATTGTGCCGGCTTGGTCTGTCCGTCCGTACTTTTTCTGCCCGTCCTCAAAACTTAAAAACTACTGAGGCTAGAGGGCTGCAAATTGGTATGTTGATCACCCACCCTCCAATCATCAAACATACTAAATTACAGCCCTCTAGCCTCAGTAGTTTTTTACTTTATTTAAGGTTAAATTTAGCCATAACCGTGCGTCTGGCAACCAATATAGGACAGGCCACCACCGGGCCATGGTTAAAAGTTTCGTGGGTCGCGGCTCATACAGCATTATACCGAGACCACCGAAAGATAGATCCATTTTCAGTAACCTTGATTATACGCTGTACAGAAAACTCGATTGCGCCGAAGAAACTTCGGTGCATTTTTACTTGTGAAGTATCATCTTCGGATTATTTTATATCAGGAATTGTTTTAAAAATGTAGATAAGTCATAGGTAATGTTTTTTTTTTTTTTTGCATCGAGTTTTCTGTACCGTGAATAATGCTGTATGAGCCGTGGCCCATGAAGCTTTCAGTCACGGCCCTGTGGTGGCCTGTTTTATAGAGTTACCAGACGCATGATCATGGGTAACTTGAACCTTAAATATAATAAAAACTACTGAGGCTATAGGGCTGCAATTTTGTATGTTGATGACCGGAGGATGGATGATCCACATACCAATTTCCAGCCCTCTAGCCTCAGCAGTTACAGATCTGAGGGCGGACAGACAAAGCCGTCACAATAGCATTTTTTTTTTCCAGAAAACTAAAACACACAAAGAAAATTCCATGTTATCTCCTTCGCCATGACGAACAGAACTTCCCATCAACATTCGTAGCTCTTACCAAAAACAAATCTTTATAACTGTCTACTTAGGCAATTCCCGTCCTTTACGACGGCAATGAATGTTAATTGTTTAGCACTTGAGAGCAAGTCCCACTGTCTATTGCGTCATAAAACGGTTTTTTCATTCGGGAATCGGGATTAACTTAGCGGTGCCGAAACCGTCCCCACGACGTGTTACTCCTGGAGGCTGAATCTAGTATATATATATATATATATATATATATATATATATTATATATATATATATATATATATATATATATATATATATATATAATATATATATATATACATATATATTAGCTACAGGACATTATAGCTTTTCCTTATTTTTTTATATCTTTTCAGAAATGGTTATATAGTTTATTTATTCTTTTTTTGTGTGTACCGTTTCAGAAATTGTTTCATAGTTTTTTCTTATTTTTTGTGTACCGTTTCAGAAATGGTTTTATAGTTTTTTCTTATTTTTTTTTTGTGTACCGTTTCAGAAATGGTTTCATAGTTTTTTCTTATTTTTTTGTGTACCGTTCAGAATGGTTTTATAGTTTTTCTTTTTGTGTACCGTTTAAGAAATGGTTTTATAGTTTTTTTCTTATTTTTTGTGTACCGTTTCAAAAATGTTTTTATAGTTTTTCTTATTTTTTGTGTACCGTTTCAAAAATGGTCTTATATTTTTTTCTTAATTTTTTTTGTGTACCGTTTCAGAAATGGTCTTCTGGTCTTATTAAATACTTTTCTGACATTCAGGATAGAGAGAGAGAGAGAGAGAGAGAGAGAGAGAGAGAGAGAGAGAGAGAGAGAGAGAGAGAGAGAACTGTTTTAGTGGCATGGAAAGTAAGGCGGAATTTATATGAAATCAAGAAAATGTCTGGAATCCCAATATCCACTGATAAATTACTTCGGCCAAATAACTCCGGCCACAATAGAGAAATTCGATAGGCTGCACGTGTAAGATATTATTCCCCATAGAAATATTAATAATATCTTGATAGTTATCAAGGACATTGTTTGGAGTTGTCAAAGGACATCGTTTGGAGTTATACGATTGTGAAGAATTCTGTTGTTTACCGTGGATTGAGTTTAGAAGTTCAATGAGAAATTCTTACCACAAATGCCACTTAGAATTACAGTTCATATGTTATATGTATATTATATATATATATATATATATATATATATATATATATATAATTTATATTATATACATATGTATATTACAGTATACAAACAGATATATATACATACATACACATTTTTATATACTCCTGGAATTTTATTACAAAGAAAAATCTTATGTAAATACTATAACACAATCAAAACGGATTTCACACTGATTCAACCATAAAGCAGACACCTGGGTCTATGAAAGTTTACAGAAAATCCCCCTTCCCCTCCCCCCCCCTCAAAAAAAGCAAAAATTCGAATTTCACCAGTCAGGCATAAAATGAAAATTCCCGCCCACGCAACTTCAAAAGAAGAAGCTTTATATATTTTCCTCCCCCAAAAATCTGTGATCTGGACTGGAAAAAATAACTAAAAGCGCCTGTGAATAAATCACTAGCTGGACGGCAGAGTTATATTCCATTCCGATAATAAAAATGAAATCTGCTCTGTTGCCCTTTTTTTTTTGTATTTTGGGAATGCTTAGTATGGATGGGAATGTAATAAACACTGATACATGTATATATATATATATATATATATATATATATATATATATATATATATATATATATATGTGTGTGTGTGTGTGTGTGTGTATAAATCCTCTATATATAAATATAGATGAATAGATAGATATACACACCATATATGTATATATGGGAATGTAATAAACACTGATCATATATATACATATATATATATATATATATATATATATATATATATATAATAATATAGATGAATAGATAGATATACACACATGTATGTATATATATACACACATATATATATGACAGTAAAAATAGAGAGTTGGAGCGGTTGGACAGCAAAATAACGAGATCCAGAAAAAAAATGAGATGAATTGCCAAGACCTAAATATGTAACTGGGAGAAACCCCCTTAGCTGAGCTTAGAAGGAATAGTTAGAGAGGCTGGACAGCAAAACCTGGAATAGAAGTTAAGCAAAAGGGTGACAAGTGTTTGCAGCTATGGGCGGAAGGGGCGGTACAAACACCCTTTAGCAACGCATACAGTGCGCCTCTTGCACCGCACTGACGGTACTACCAAGAGCAGTGGTTCTCAATCTTTTTCTAGTGATGGCACCCCTTCTTCACCATCACACCACACCGCATGAATTAACTTCTTATTTAATGAACAAAACTGTTACCCACACTCAAACCAAAATCAGCACACCGTCCATGCAGAATATACTGTACAAACACAAAGCATATCAGAAGAATTAAATAAACAGATTTAGAGTTGGCACACTGACAATAATTATATGAAGACTTCTACGAACTTCTTTTTTTATTACAAATGATGATTGAGATGGTCTAGCCAAGACAAAATTCATGACAATCTTGTGGCATCCCGAGGCACTGTCTGTGCGGCACCCAGTTTTAGAAAATCACTGACCCAGAGAAATGGCTTCAGGGAACTGGATGCAACATAAAAAACCAGGAAGGGAGAACTCAACACTATATATTATGGAACCTCTCTCGTTCTGAATAACAATGACATCAAAACTTTGCAAAGTTATGAGGTTGGACCTCGTAAGACTAAAAATTGTATTTGGGCTGTTAACCCTAAAAAGGGCATTTTCAGGAAGAGAGGTTGCGCCGTGTGCTATGAAATATTTAGGACCGGACCATTATTCGGGGGTGTTAGGTTTCACGTTAATTCTTTTGCAAAACGTCTGTAGGTATTGTGGAACTGAGAGGTAAAATGAATGTAGAAGGTTGTTTATAGGACTGTATCTTTACCTGGGTCTGTAAATGAATTGTATATCTTTACAGGTACTTAAACTCACTCTTTCCAGAGGAAGGCAGCCGCCATATATACTTACAAACAAATAGTAGCGATTAAACGTGTTAATGTTCGCCTAACGTTTGTCCCCCCCCCCAAAAAAAACAGGTCTTTTCTTCTATTTTTTGATGGTGTTGGTGAAGCAAAATATATACATACATACATACATACATATTTATGTATGTATATATATATATATGTATATGTATATATATATATATATATATATATATATATATATATATATATATATAGAGAGAGAGAGAGAGAGAGAGAGAGAGAGAGAGAGAGAGAGAGAGAGAGAGAGAGAGAGAGAGAGAGAGAGAGAGAGAAAGTAAGTGTGTATCACCTCAAACTTTGGGTCTCTAACAGGCTTTTTAACTTGCATATTTTGAAAATGATTCTTCTCAATTTTAGCATTATTATTATTATTATTATTATTATTATTATTATTATTATTATTATTATTATTATTATTATTATTATTATCATCATCAAACATTGCTTCATTTACTAAACAGCAGGAAACATAAATTCATGGACGTCCTGTCTACTGTTCCAGAAGTATTTACACTAACACAGTGCATATATATATTTCATTTGTTTGTTGAATTTAAAAGAGAAGGGAAAAGCGTATTCCCCCCTCTGTGCATGATGACAAATGCAAAGGATATATTCTGTACAGTAAAACCCTTGGGCATGAAAGCTTAATGTCAGAGGGGGTGTCCCTACTGAATTTTATAGGTTTGTATGAATGCTCTGTACGTGTATGTATATTTATATGTATATATATGAATGTATTTATATATAGGTATATGTATATATATATATATATATATATATATATATATATATATATATATATATATATATATATATATGCTTACTTAGGACGTTGTTTTCTATTGGACATCTGTCACTATAACCAGACCACCAATAATATGAGACGTTTGAATGGAATACCATAAAAATACAACCTACAACCTGTAAAACACTGTACGGGTTCTCCCATTCCATTCCCGTTCCAGTGGTTCCAGATCCATCTGTCAGATGGTGGAATATATCCCCCAATTTGTCCTAAATATTCGGAATAAATAATAAAAAAAAAAATGGAAATATTTGCGTTCAAACTTCGCATTCCATCGACGGTGAAATGCGGAGTTTGACAACCGTAGAGTTTGGAAGGGAATTCGATACTGCCGTCAATGGTAAAGTATTCACGGTATTTGAGTTGTGGAAAATACCTCTCTCTCTCTCTCTCTCTCTCTCTCTCTCTCTCTCTCTCTCTCTCTCTCTCTCTCTCACTGCGTTTGAGGATGGATGCTAGGCACTTTGTTTGCCTGTTATAAAATATCAATTCCTAATGAATAACAATAATAATAATAATGATATAATAGTAATAATAATAATTATTACCATTATTATTACTTTATTATTATTATTATTATTATTATTATTATTATTATTATTATTTATTATTATTATGAGAATAATAATAATAATAATAATCTATATACTTTCATAAACAGCTCAAAACAGAGAATCAAATAAGACAATAACTTGAAATTTTCAATGGAAAAACTTTATACCCCAAATTTTAATAGAATTTTAAATATTTTTCCTATATATTCGTACTTCAGTTAACAAAGGATGAAGTTATGTCATAAGCGCTTTAAAATGAACTTATAAATATAAAGAAATAATATAGAAAAAATAGAGAGATTCTTGAAATGATGTACTTTACGAAAATAAACAAAAATAAAATTTACGAATCATTTCAGCCAGTTCATGAAATGTAGCCAAAGTTACGAAGCGAGATGCTAAGGTGAACTTTGACCCGAGATGGGCATTACAGTCAAAGAGCTAGTGAGAGAGAGAGAGAGAGAGAGAGAGAGAGAGGAGAGAGAGAGAGAGAGAGAGAGAGAGAGAGAGAGACGCACACTTCCTCGGCTCTCTCAGTCACAAGCCACCGAATCAAAACAGCAAATCTCTTTGGTAACAACGAATAATTCAGAGACGAGAGAGCGGAAACGAAAGGCGATAAAAAGAGAGTCACGAGAAAGAGAAAGGAAGGAAACAAGGCGGAGAAAGTAATGGGGGGCGGAAGTGAAAGGTCGTAGCGAATTAAAACCCGTGAAATTCGCCAGAAATGTGGACCCGTCAAGGGAAACCCGCCATTGACCCGGGAAGATATTACGAATGCAATAACGGCGGAGTCAGGTGAAGTGGGGAGAAAAGAGAAGAGGTGAACGAAGATACCAATGAGAGAGTATAATAGGATGGGGAGAAAGGGAAGAAAAAGAAAGAACAAGGGTTGAGGATGACAATGGCAGGATCTTTTTCTCGTAAATCTGCAGTAATTAGGCTATGTTCTTTAGAACGTTTTGTTCTTAAGAATATTTTCGTCCTCAAGAATATTTTTGTCTAATAATACTTTTGTTCCTAAGAATATTTTGTTCTCAAGAACATTTTTGCTTTCAAGAAGACTTTTGTTCTTAAGAATATTTTTGTCCTCAAGGATATTTTTGCTTTCAAGAAGACTTTTGTTCTTAAGAATATTTTTGTTCTCAGGAATATTTTGCTTTCAAGAATACTTTTGTTCTTAAGAATATTTTTTTCCTCAAGGATATTTTGCTTTCAGGGATACTTTTCTTCTTAAGAATATTTTTATTCTCAAGAATATTTTTGCTTTCAAGAATACTGTTGTTCTCAAGAATATTTTCATTCTCAAGAATATTTTTGTCCTTAAGAAAACTGAATACACCACACCTCTGAACGTATTCACCCTCCTTCTATATTACACGAATCCACGCCTGAAGACTTCTTCCTCAAGGAACGAAGAATCCTTCACGAACTTCGTTTCATCTGGGTTCTTTGAAGAAAGTACTTAGAATGTCTCAAAGAAATGCCTCCGGGGGGGTTTTGGTCTCGCGTCCAATTTATGCAACGGTGCGTAGAATCAACATTCACTCAGGCCGGATGTAACTTGACTCAAGGATGTTTACCTCATCTCAGGAGTAATTTGTTTGGGAGTGAGATGCTCCATCATAATAATATTGTCTTTTTAAGGTTGTTTGTTTTGAGGATCGTGTCTGCCGTCACCAAGTTGATTGGTTTTACTTGTTAAGGCGTTTGGTGAATTTTATTTTGTTTTTTATAGTTTTTGGTTTTTATATTCTTGGAGCATTTTTTTTCTGGTGTGATAGTAATATGTTGTAGCTTGGTAAGGCTAGCTTTGTATATATACAGTATATATATATATATATATATATATATATATATTATAC
Source organism: Macrobrachium rosenbergii (assembly GCA_039081455.1). NCBI lineage: Eukaryota > Metazoa > Arthropoda > Malacostraca > Decapoda > Palaemonidae > Macrobrachium > Macrobrachium rosenbergii. The sequence continues at coordinate 22,416,609 of JANJGK010000046.1, forward strand.
CCACACACACACACACAACTATATATATATATATATATATATATATATATATATATATATTCCACTAACAATGGGACAACAGCAGATGAATTTAGCTGCATGAACATTAAAAGACGGGCAACAGGGGAGGAGAGAGAGAGAGAGAGAGAGGAGAGAGAGAGAGAGAGAGAGAGAGAGAGAGAGAGAGAGAGAGAGAGAAGTAGTAATTTATATGAGAACGAGGAAGGGGTTAAAATGGAACAATGAAATTAACTGCATAACTTTAAACGACAAACACACAGAGAGAGAGAGAGAGAGAGAGAGAGAGAGAGAGAGAGAGAGAGAGAGGAGAGAGAGAGAGAGAGAGGCGAGGAAGAAACAGCAAGAAGCTACTGTAATTAGATCGTGAAAAATGGACGGAAGAAGTCATCTAGTTCTCGTTACAGTTCGCCTCGTGTGGATCGTTTCCTGGGTCTTTGATGAAATGGCACCTCAAGAAAGTACCTCTTTCTTTGTTGCTTTTTGATAAAAATAGATATTTGCTCTCTAAAGGTTCTTTGCAGCGTCCCTTCGACCCCTAGCTGCAATCTCTTTCATTCCTTTTTACTGTACCTCCACTCGTATACCAGTCATGTTGCCTTTCCCCCATCTGCTTATCCACCTTTCCTTAACAATTATTCAGCTTTCAGACTACCTGCTCTCAATTTCCTCTCCTGCGCTGAATGACCTCGTATGTCCCAGCGCTTGGCCTGTGGCCTAAACTCTACATTCCATTCCATCCCAATGAAATCTCCATTTACATTTAACATTCCATCCAAAAATCCATTTCTCATTTTTCTAATTACCTTCCAAGTGATATACCTTCCTCTAAAGGGAATTTTCCCCTGAGAAACCGCTCACTTAATCTAGAAGATTATATAACGGTCAAAGGAACCTCAGAACTGCGTTCTTGTCCTCAGGATACCCCAATTTACATACTTCATTACATGCTCCATTTTTCAGCCGTCGTGAATGTCTAATTAGCTGTAGGAAGGCGTTGCACATACTCTCGCAACAGGAATTATGACAACTGCTTAATTAGAACTAATCAGCTTGTTCCCTCCCCTCTGAATTAAGCAAGAAATAATTAAGGTTGTACCAGGTTGAAACGACTGGGTTCGTGGAATCTTGAGGTTCTAACATTTGTGATTATATATATATATATATATATATATATATATATATATAATATATATATATATATATATAATATATATATATATAATCTTGTCTTATCTTTTAGACTTTCCTCAGCTCATTCAAATACTTTCCTTTCAATTCCGTTTTTACCAGTCTGCATAATTTGGACCACAATGCCTTCTCTCTGATCGTAGATGTAAATCGTTGCTTTAAAAATTGTCTTGAATCTTTTTTTCAATTTAACACCATATCCGTCGAAATTACCGTCGCCACATCTGCTTTTTTCTCTACCTACAAAGGTGTCATAGGGAGCCTATTTTTTTCTCTCCTGCCCATTCCATTTATATGCAGATTAGCCTAATTAACAGGAAGCATGCTTCGTTCATTCTTTGTCTTATTTTTTTAATCTTATTTGTTTCGCAGAGAGAGAGAGAGAGAGAGAGAGAGAGAGAGAGAGAGAGAGAGAGAGAGAGAGAGAGAGAGAGAGATCCTAACATTTTGTGATGCAATTAACGAGGTCCCGTGCACTATCGTCGAATGGGAACTGACAAATTATGTTACATTGTTGTATTTACTAAATCTGTTTGGATAATGCCTTGTTGATCTTCAATTCTGACAGATATATGCAGGGGGATTCGCATATATGTTAATATATATATATATATATATATATTATATATATATATATATATATATATATATATATATATATATATATATATATATATATATATATATATATATATATATTATATATATGTATATATATATGTAATATATATATCTGCTAAAAACCGTCTTCCCTCTTAATAAATGATAGAACCTTTACGGGAAATGATAACGCTTCTAAAAATCGAACATCAAAATTAACCAAACGAGCTAGCGATAAAACTCAAGTTAATCACTGAACGAATGATAAGAAATAACGAATAAACCAAAGAAAAACACAGACATATAAAGAAAGACACAAACAAAACGAAAGCATACGAGATAAGAAAACTTCAAAGAAACCCCCCCCCCCCCCCCCCCCCGAAAAAAAAAAAAAAGATAACAGATATCGATAAACAGAAACCCCCTTAGAACATTAAAAAAAAATTCAATAAAACTGAAGCATAAGAGAAAAGAGAAAAGTGGGAAATAAAACTTCCTATTTTTCCTTCGGCGACTGATTAGGGCGCTAATGAAGTGTCCAGCGACTTCTGTGTTATCGGCCCTGGCTTCGACTTCGGCTTTCCCGTTCGTTGTTTCGAAACTCGTCGTGATTGAAAGTCGTCCTCGGCTTCGCTGAAAGCTCATCAGAGGTAATCACGACGTATTCAGGCGCTTATTAATGATGCATTGCACTCGCCGTTAACTTCCTAATTCGTGTATTTGGTCCGGATAGGATGGAAATTTTGATTTGTTTTTTTTGCATTTTTTGTATATATCTATGTGTGTATATGTATGTATATGTGTGTGTCTTTGTAAGATTATATATAATTTTTTGTGTATATTTATGACATTACACATCCACACACGAAATAACGTGCAATAATTTATAAACTACATTCGGTTCCACTTTCTTCGAAAGTTTATGTCCTTTCCAAAATGATAATACATTAGTAAGTTCCAATTCCCTAACACTCAGACGTCTAACGTATCACCAATCAATCACATTCCAGTTAACAGAGTATTTATAAAATATGTAAGTGTAAATAGTTCTTATATTATTTATATCTATTGATTGGAATGTCATTCTTGTTAATAAGGAAAAGTAATGACGAAGAACCATTTGTATATAAACAGGTTTATATAAAAAAAAAGAAAATGTTTTTGTGAAGGGAACATTTGGCTTAAACCTAAATTTGCCATATTCATAAAATATGTAAATAATACTTATATACTATTTATATCTAATGATTGTAATGCCGCTTTCCAGTTATAAAGGAAAATTAATCACAAAAAAATCATTTGTAAATCATATATTTATATAAGAAAAGAAAATTACGGATATATAAAATATGTAAACAGTACTCTTTCATTTATATATAATGATTAGAATGTCACATTCTAGTTGAAAAGTAAAAATAATCACGAAGAACCATTTGCAGATATACATTTTATATAAATAAAACTCAGAAAGTGCTTTTTGTGAAGGGGGCATTTGGTTTGAACGAAAATTTCACGGTCGGTCCAGAGTATTGTCATTAAACGCGGAGCCTTGCCATAAATCCGAATCACGCTCAGTAAAGAATACTATACGTTTGCTTTTCATTAATTTCGCCATTCGATATCGCAGCTAAACTATGGCAACTTTTTCCACTGGGAATTTTAACCGGAGGAAATTAATCGTATTTTTCGCCGGGACCTCCTAATGATGTTTGTGGTGGAATCGGGTATCTAAGCGAAGGTCATTTGCATACATTGTTTATTGACACTGGTCGAAGCCTATTACTTTATAAGGGATCAGTGTAATGGGGCTTTAGTAATTTAATAACATGAACTCTAATTGGGGTCCATATATATATATATATATATATATATATATAATATATATATATATATATATATATATATATATATATATATATATATATATATATATATATATATATATATCAAATATAAGGGAGCCCATAGAAACGCCAAAATGTGGAAAATAAAAGCTGTATTTCGGAAACCAAACCGTCTCTCTCCTCAGGCAAACAGCGATTGAGAAAAAGTTACCGAAAAGCTGTGTTTATATCAGAAGCTCCATAGGTCAGCCGTTAAGTCGATCCAGTTGACAATTTCTGGTATAAATACCGCTTTTCTATAACTTTTTATCATTCACTGTTTGCCTGAGGAGAGAGACAGTTTGGTCTCTGAAATGTAGCTTTTATTCTCCACATTTTGGCGTTTCTAAGGGCTCCCTTATATTTGATGGAATTCTGTTTTAACAGAAAATATTTCACAGTCATATATATATATATATATATATATATATATATATATATATATATATATATATATATATATATATATATATATATATATATATATATATATATATTCATTCTGCTTAAAAGAAAGTACTAGAAAAATCTTCACTTTAATTTTTCCAACGACTGTCATCGCCTGTCAGTTGAATCGAAAACGGTTATGACTTTGAAATATAGTAATAAAAGCTTTTGAAATTAGAGGACGATCTCTTGGCAGTTGCCATTAGGTTATAATGACTCCACTAATTTTTTTTTTTAAACTCGTTAGGAAAAAACCTCCTGGGAATCAGGAAGAAAGATCAGTGCAAGAGGTCAGTGAGAGACTTGAGGGAAAGGAACTTTTTTTCTGTGAGAACTTGTGTTTTTTTGTTTTTTTTTTTTTTTGCTTTTATTCGAAAATGAAATGCCAGTAGCTTTATTATTATTATTATTATTATTATTATTATTATTATTATTATTATTATTATTGCACAAATTCAGTACTACTATATTAAACAAGCCTTTACACCTCCGTAACATTTGTGTCGGGTGACGTATATTAACAATCGTGGCTTTCATCTCTCTCCTCTCTCTCCTCTCTCTCTCTCTCTCTCTCTCTCTCTCTCTCTCTCTCTCTCTCTCTCTCTCCTCTCTCTCATTATTATTATTATTATTATTATTATTATTATTATTATTATTATTATTATTATTCTACAAATTCAGTACTACTATATTAAACAAGCCTTCACACCTCCGTAATATATATGTCGAGTGACGTAGATTAACAATCGCGGCTTGCATCTCTCTCTCTCTCTCTCTCTCTCTCTCTCTCTCTCTCTCTCTCTCTCTCTCTCTCTCTCTCTCTCTCTCTCAGTATCAAATTTAAAACTCAGTGCTATCAGAATAAATGACTTTCTGTTTCCAAATCGGACTTATAATTCCTACTGAGGAGAAAGTGTGATACGAACACCACTGCCTACGAGCAAAGGGTAACAGGTGGTCCTTTCATTAACTCCAAATTCGGCAATCTCCCAGTGGGTATTCCTCTCTCTCTCTCTCTCTCTCTCTCTCTCTCTCTCTCTCTCTCTCTCTCTCTCTCTCTCTCTCTCTCTCTCTGTCGCTAAAACCCGTGCCCGTGTGAAAGAATTAACAGAAGATAATAGGACATACAGAAAGAATTAGAATATAAAGAAATCGAATTGTTAAATTAAAAAAAAAATTATAGAAATATAAGAAATTAGCAGACGGTAATAAGAACTACAGAAAGAAGAGAATAGTTACTATAAAATGAAATAAATTAACAAATTAATAAATAAATATATAAAAATACAAGTAAATTATTAAAATACAAGGGGAGTTGTATTAGGGTAGCAATGCATTGCATTTTTCCAATGTGCATACTTAAACGATATTACAAATTGTGCAATGGAATAATACTTAATGTTTATTTTTATTAATTTTATACAGTACAGATTTATAAATGTTACTGAAAAGCAAACGCAGAAAACGAAAAAAATTTATTACAGAAAAAATCTGATCTTCTGAAATAGACAAAACAAAATACATTCAGATATTTCAGTCCGCCCTGAAGCCTATGAAGTCTGGGTCGTATTAAAAGAAAAACTGGCCAGAAACGAAATGAAAATAAATAAATAGAAACTGTTCAAGAAAAACTCTCTATCTCTGAACCCAGTTGCAGAGGAATGACGAATGGAAGAGTATTTAGGGGAAAAAATGGAACGCAGACTTCAGTACGGATTTTTTTTAAATATTCCTTTTTTTAAGGGGGTTTTGGGGGGGATGGGGGAGTCCGGAGGCTTTAATTGAAAGCTATTGAAACAAAACGTTTTGCATAAAAACTGACCTTTTAAGTCTTTTTTGTTTATTTTTTTTTTATCAAAGGGTGATTTCTCCGGTGGGAAGCGGCTTTTTCTTTCGTTGCTCAGGAAGAGAATTGAAAGTTGCGTTGGAGTATGTTAGTACTCGTATACTCTTCGATACCCAAATATATTATATATATATATATATATATATATATATATATATATATATATATATATATATATAGAGAGAGAGAGAGAGAGAGAGAGAGAGAGAGAGAGAGAGAGAGAGAGAGGAGAGAGAGAGAGAGGAGAGAGAGGAGAGAGAGGAGAGAGAGAGAGAGCCTTCATCGTAACAAACATGTCCAAAAAGATTGAAAAAATTAAGTCATTACAATCACCTTGAGAGAGAGAGAGAGAGAGAGAGAGAGGAGAGAGAGAGAGAGAGAGAGGAAGAGAGAGAGAGAGAGAGAGAGAGAGAGGACCAAAACTCAAGGGAATAACATCCCTTTCATCACGGGATACAACAAACATCTGCATACCACCAACGTCGTATTGCCACGCGTTCTTATGCCATGTTAATGCTTTTATCTCCTGCCATCTGTCCATATTTCACCAGTGGTCAGGAGTACAGATGTGGTGGTATTCGAAATATGTGGTTGCTGTGTGTACATAGCGTTTTTATGGGCCTTTTCGTCTTCATGGTGCATTGTTAGATTACAGTAAAAGACATGTATATATATATATATATATATATGTGTGAATGTGTATGTGTGTATATATACACATATATATGGATAGATATATGAGTATATATATATATATATATATATATATATATATATATATATATATATATATATATATATATATATATATATATATATATATATATATATATATATATATATATATATATACATATTACACAATCAGTAATGTGTTGTTTTTCCTGGGAAACACCTTAATGGTAGGAAATACATAAATTCGTATAGATATGTATGTATATATTCATATTTCATCAATGAATTATTTGTCAATAATTAAACCGCCGGCAATTTTAGGTGATACTTTTTTAAACTTCATAGTCAGAGTGATTAAAATATGT
>JANJGK010000046.1:22423733-22449458 GCA_039081455.1 Macrobrachium rosenbergii
GTTTCCCAATGCAAATATATTGAACTCCATAAACACAGAGAAAATCCCGAGGCGCATACGAAACGAGGGCAAATCTCTCTCTCTCTCTCTCTCTCTCTCTCTCTCTCTCTCTCTCTCTCTCTCTCTCTCCCCTGGAATCGAGGTGTTTGGAAAGTAGTGTTTTATTCATGCTCACTCTCTGCGGTTACCTTTATTTATTTCAGTCTTATCTTGAATATATTTTCCGTTTCTCTGTTTCTGTAAAAACTTATGTTTTTTTTACTTGATATTCGTTGGTTTATATTGTTTAGTTTCCCTTGCCGAATTTCAGCTATATTCTTTGGTTACGTTGGTGAATATCAGTCACATTCTTTAGGTTTGTTTTATAAATTTTACTTATAGTCTTTAGCTTCACTGATGCATATAAGTCATATTCTTGATATTTTTTGAATACACGTGAGAGGTGTTAAATAACCCTTTTTTGAGAGTTTTTACTAAAAAACACACACACACACAAAGACACACACACGCACACACACACTCATACACAGCACACCTACACATGAAGAAACAGCTTGAATAATATATTCTCTTAATTGTGGTAATAAAGCAGAAATGTTTTCTTTAGGATAAAATATGAAATTAATATTGAATATAAAGTAAGCTTAAAATGAAATAAGTATTATTTTGATAACGTAAAAGTTTTGGGACATTTCGTTATATAAATTCGAAAGCTCAATTTGTCACAAATCATCTTAATGTTATTTACCTTAAGGAAAGGATGATAAAAGTATTTTAGTAAAAAAATAAGAAAAAATAATTGTGCATACGAGAGGTAATGTTACCGAGTTAAAATTGTCCGTCTTGATTTCTGTATATTAGGATTATTTCTACGATTATTTTGGTCAGTTATTCGTCGTGTGGGGACAGAATTTTCTCTTTATTGAATATTCTAAGTAATGAGACTTATGCCCTTTCAGCATTATGCAACGAGGCCTAAAAGAGTAAAGATATATTTTGATCTTAAATGACTACAACTATCAGAATTGATGTACCTCCACTTAGTCCAAACTAATTGCGGACAGAATAGTCTAACAATTTTCCAATAATTATATAAAATATATGAGTGACAATGCATTGAGGTTAATAAGTTGTTATAGTATTTGATAATGCTTACGATAGTACGTAAATAAAACGAAGTATGTAAATGTAATAGAGACGATAACGAGCAATAAGAAAGAAGGAAATGAGAGACAGAAAGAAAAAATAGTAATCCGGTGACTGGCGCGAGATACACGGGCGAAGATCGACCCCAAGAAGCCGGTTGGATATAGTTCTCCGGGCAACCAATAGATGGCGTCAGCTTGCAGCTTTTGAAACTGAGAGACTTTGGGGCTGTTTTAGATATTCGCATAAATTGTCATTGCCGCTTTACGTATTAACCTAACACTATCTGCAATGAATCCTGGATAAATTTCTGGTCTTGACACGTAGACACGAGTCATATATTTTTAAAATGAGAAGGTAAATGATGTCTGCAATAAATCCCTGACTAAGTCTCTCCGGTGAATTTGGTCATTATAACGTGCAAACAAAACAAGTCATATACAGTATTTTTTTATATGAAAAAGTAAATGACTGGTTTAGGACCTTCGCAAAAATGGTCTTTCCCCTTAGCAAATTCCTGAGATGTACAGTATGCAGTATTGCACAAGCCCCGGTTTTTTTTTTACCATGCCTCTAGGATAGGTAGGTTAGGTTAGGTAGGTTAGGTTATGGCTGGGTTAGAGATAAGTTGGGTGTGGGAAACATGTGGGCTAGGTTAGATTAGATTAGTTTGCTCTCAAATAATTTAGGTGTGGGAAACATAATGAGATCATTTTCAAGAAAATTCTATGGTTAGTTTTTAAAATATGGCGCGTCCACTTTTCCAGGGAAAAAGCTCCTGCCCGGTACTAGGTTACAACTCTGGAATATGCTTCCCACTAAACGTATGTGACGTTCCTATTGAAAGAGCACCTTTGGTTTTATCCTGTCTCCAAACAGAGTAAATGGAGCATCAGTTGCATGTGAAAATATGGGTAGGAAAAGGATTCAACACAGAAGTAATTGCTTGCAGATAAAACTAATAGTTTAGAATACGCTGTCTTGAGAACTTGGGCTTTGTGATATGGCGTTTTTTTATTTATGCTGAGAATTAATAAATATCTATATGTGTTGAGATCTAATAAATATCCATATGTGATAGTGATTATTAATGTTTCGAGTTAATTAATATCTATATGTATCTTTAAAGTCGTGGTCTTTATAACCGTTCTACTGCCAGAATACAAAGAGGAAGAGAGAATTTGAGTAGGGTTTGTATATACAATACTGGCAAACATAATATATATATATATATATATATATATATATATATATATATACATATATATATATATATATATATATATATATATAATATATATATATATATATATTATGTAATCACAGTTATTATTCAGGGACTGACACCAGACTGCAAATATTGCAATTTGGTATTCCTGTTAGTCTTCACAAGACCAACGGACAGAATTTTATCCATTTTGCAGGAAAAGTCAGTGGGCCCCCCAACACCCCACCCAAAATAAATCTTAAGTTTAAACGATCAAAACTGTTTATACTACATCTGAAATCTCACCGTATCTCCCTTGGTAAAATAACTAAGTTTCAATAAAGTTGCTTTAAAATCTCACGTGAATTGTAATTATCATTAAAATATCGTAGAATCATATACGAATTTTAAATGATTTTCAGTCCTGTAATATCCAGAATGCTCAGAATCAATCCATCATGAAATGTACTTAAGAAACAATCATCAAATCAACGTCATTATCGATTATCTGGATAATCTCTCTCTCTCTCTCTCTCTCTCTCTCTCACTCTCCTCTCTCTCTCTCTCTGCCTAATCGAATTGCTGATGAGTCCTTCGTTAATCCACAGAGTGAGTTGAGGATTAATCAATTCATTATTAATTCGAGCTTGACTGGGATTACTTGATAAATCTTCTTTTCTTAACTGTTACCTCCCACACCTCTTTATGCATCAGTTAGGTGGGATTTCTGTGGCAAACTCAGGTCCCTTTCCGCCATATTTGTGGTGATTCAGAAGCTCAGGTATTTGGAGGAGTTAAAGGATCCATAATTTCATCTGCAGGATGTTTTAAAGTTCTCAAGGATGTTGTACATCTTGTGAATGTCATGATGTTCTAGCAGGGACGATGTGGACCAGTTATAATTATGGTTGAATCTTTGAATACCTTTTGCTTTTGCGTTCTTCTCATCGCCTCTAACTCTCTCTCTCTCTCTCTCGTCTCTCTCTCTCTCTCTCTCTCTCTCTCCTCCTGAGTGACATCATACGTCTCATTTCAACGCTAATCCAATATCCCTTCGCAACACTAAATGAGCTTTTTCAAGCTGCGTTTCCTATTCATCAATGAGCTTTTTCAAGCCGTGTTTAATCCTTGTGTCCAGCAACACTTTCAACCTGGAAAGCTCCATTGAAATTGAAAACTGGGGAAAAAATCATTAAGATTTGACTCAACCATGAGTTGGTAAAAGATAATTTAGCATGGTGTAATTTTACACAACTTTTCAATCAGCTGCAATAAGTACACATTCATCGATGAAAAAAAATTAAAAAATTATTCACGATTCTATAGGGACTTCAGAGAGAGAGAGAGAGAGAGAGAGAGAGAGAGAGAGAGAGAGAAGAGAGAGAGAGAGAGAGAGAGAGAGAGAGAGAGTAGAGATAACAAATTATTCATTGATTCTATTCGGACTTGAGAAAAGTGAAAAGTAAAGAGGGGCATTGTGGCTATTACAATCACTCACACCTCAAGATATTTTATATAAAGTTGCCGTTTGAGGGTGGGTTATAATCGTTGCAATCAGGAGCTTGCAAAGCCTCATCTAGAGAAAAGTTATTTCAGAAAAATGCGCCGAAGTTTTTCTGTACAGTGTATAGTGCTGTATGAGGTCGCGGCCCATGGTTAATTTTAACCTTAAATAAAATAAAAACTACTGAGGAGGCTAGAGGGCTGCAATTTGGTATGTTTGATGATTGGAGGGTGGATGATCAACATACCAATTTGCAGCCCTCTGGCCTCAGTGGTTTCTAAGATCTGAAGGTGGACAGAAAAAGTGCGCGGACGGACAGACAAAGCCACCTCAGTTGTTTTCCTTTAAAGAAAACTAAAAATCCTAAACTGTAGCGAATTCTAAATGTCATTCATTTTCCAAATTCTCATTACTTAAGTCTTTTGAAGCAGGGTCCACATTTGCTCGGTCAGTATCCTTCAAAGGACTTCTCTCACATCTTTGATATTCCTGAAGGAGTAATAAAGGAGGGAATGACTCTCAGATGTCACGGAAGTCTCTGACCCAGTTTCGAAGCAGAAGACGAATTTTTTAAACGAAATATTTGACCAGTTTCGAAGTAGATGAATTTTTGAAACGAATTATTTGACCCAATTTCGAAGTAGAAGACGAATTTTTGAAACGAAATAATTGACCCAATTACGAAGTAGAAGACGAATTTTGAAACGAAATAATTGACCCAATTACGAAGTAGAAGACTAATTTTTAAAACGAAATACTGACCCAATTTCGAAGTAGAAGACGAATTTTAAAAACGAATTATTTGACCCAGTTTCGAAGTAGAAGGCGAATTTTAAAAACGAATTATTTGACCCAGTTTCGAAGTAGAAGGCGAATTTTAAAAACGAATTATTTGACCCAATTTCGAAGTAGATGACGAATTTTTGAAACGAAAAAATATACAGCTATTAAAAGAGAGATTAGACTGTCAACACAATATTGAACTGTCGCTTGCAGTAATTATACTTTTTTTTATTGGATTCTAGAGAGAGAGAGGAGAGAGAGAGAGAGAGAGAGAGAGAGAGAGAGAGAGAGAGAGAGAGAGAGAGAGAGAATAAAAAATCACGAATAACAAAGCCCCACAGAGATTCTGTAGGAACTTGAGAGAGAGAGAGAGAGAGAGAGAGAGAGAGAGAGAGAGAGAGAGAGAGAGAGAGAGAGAGAATGAAAAACCACGAATAACAAATCCCATACAGAGATTCTATACAACCCTGATATGAAACAGATTCCAGTCTCATCGAAATTCCTAATTACACAGACGCATTCCAGAGACAACGAACATTCGTTGTCTTCTTGTTACATTCCCGAATCATCAATAACAAGTCATGTTGGCGAGACTCACTCTCTCTCTCTCTCTCTCTCTCTCTCTCTCTCTCTCTCTCTCTCCCTCTCTTTTTCCTCCCTTTCTCTCTCTCCCTCTGTCTCTCTCCCACCTCTCTTTTTCCCCCCTTTCTCTCTCTCTCTCTCTCTCTTTTTTTCCTCCCTTTCTTTCTCTCTCTCTCTCTCTCCCTCAATCACTCTCTCTCCTCGCTTTCTCTCCTCAGTCTCTCTCCCTCCCCCCCCCTCTCTCTCTCTCTTTTCCTCTTTCTCTCCTTCAATCTCTCTCTCTCCCTCAATCTTTCTCCCCCTCTCTCCCTCTTCGCTCCTTCAATCTCTCTCCCTCTCTCCCTCTTTCTCTCTCTCTCTCTCTCTCTCTCTCTCTCTCTCTCTCTCTCTCTCTCTCTCTCTCTCTCTCCAGACTCGTGACCTTCATCTCCAAAGCTGAATAGTTTTCCTGGAGGAGTCAAGTACGAGGAGGAGGAGGAGGAGGAGGAGGAGGAGGATGAGGAGGAGGAGGAGGAGGAGGAGGAGGAGGAGGAGGAGGAGGGGGAGGAGTCAAGTAGGAGGAAGAGGAGGGCTGAGTTGACAAGAGCTATAAAGCGCTCTCGACTCGTTCAAGAGCGAGTATTCGGAAGAGTATCTGAGAGTATTTGAGAGTATTTGGAAGAGTATTTGAGAGAGCAGTGTCTTTTTATCTTTCCATCAAGTGTACATACTCGGCGGGAGCGGTAGACGTCTAGTGTTTAAAGAGATGTGAAATTCGCGTTTTTTTTATTTATTTATTTTTTTTTTTTTGGAAAAGAACTTTTTTTTTTTATCAAATTGCATTGTTTTACTTTTTTTTTTTTAACCCGCTCCGAGGATTTGGTGGTTTGGGAGTTTTTTTTTTTGTTGGTTAAGTTGGTTTAGCTCTGAAGGTTTGTGGTTAAGGAAATATCGCTTGGGAGATGTTATAGGCCTGTCAAGTAAAGATATGGATATATATATATATATATATATATATATATATATATATATATATATATATATATATATATATATATATATATATATATATATATATATAAAATCATTATTTGTTATGAATTACAACTTTTAGATTCAGACAGGAATATATGGTTGCATATTCTATTTTTTAATATTAAAATGATTCAAATATCTCTCTCTCTCTCTCTCTCTCTCTCTCTCTCTCTCTCTCTCTCTCTCTCTCTCTCTCTCTCTCTCTCTCTCTCTCTCTCATATCCAAGTTTCTTCAGACTGCCTACAGTTCGGGAACTTTTAACAAAGATGTATTTTTCTTTACCTAATTAGGACAAGAATGGGAAATTCTATCCGTTTAACTCCCCCTGTGCCTATAGCTGATTAGTTAGCTTGGAAAGGCCTAGTATTTTATTCTCCTAAACAAAGTTAACTAAACTTTTTGTCCTCCAAGCTAAGAAAGTCTCTCTCTCTCTCTCTCTCTCTCTCTCTCTCTCTCTCTCTCTCTCTCTCTCTCTCTCTCTCTCTCTCTCTCATTATTATAAGTTTATCCTCGACGCATTTTTTCCTCGGGGGAACCACAGTAGAGACAACTCCGGTACCTCAATTCTCTCTCTCTCTGTCTCTCTCTCTCTCTCTCTCTCTCTCTCTCTCTCTCTCTCTCTCCATTAACGATGGCTCAAAATAATAACACGACAGGTGCTCCACATAATTAACAGCCATCTACCTTTGATGTCTCAGAAATGGAGAGTTGAAACCTTCGAGAAACACGCTGTTATTATTATTATTATTATTATTATTATTATTATTATTATTATTATTATTACTATTATTATTATTATTATTATTCAGTAGACGAAACCTATTCATATGGAACAAGCCCACACAAGGGGCGACTGACCTGAAATTCAAGAAGAAGTCCACAAAAGGGGCCACTGACTTGAAATTCAAGAAGCTTCCAAAGAACGTTATGGTGTTCATTAGGAAGAAGTAAGAGGAAGTAAAGGGAAATACGAAGAAGAAGTTTCTATCCGATATCCTGTGACATTGATTATATAGGCATCGTGGAGGCTTCTGGGAAAGGGCTTTCATGTGTCGTAGCTCTCATTTGCATAAAGTTGCATCAGTGTTGTTGATGTATTTGTTGTTGTGGGATCCGTTAGGGGTTTTGCGTCGATTTGTATCCGTTATAGAAGGAACGATATTAGCTGGTATTAAATTAAGAAAAATGGGAGTTTTCTTAGAATTTTTTTTTTTTTTTTTTTTAGAAAATTGAGTTTTTTTTTTTAGAAAAATTGTTGGGTTCTTAGTAAAATTGGGGTTCTCTTAGAAAAATTGAAGTTTTCTTGGAAAAATTGGGGGGTTCTTAGTAAAACTGGGGTTTTCTTACGGTTTTTGGTTTAGAAAAATTAAGGGTTTCTTAGATTTTTTGTTTTTTTGGATAAAACTTGGTGTTTTCCTAGAATGAAAGACGGTAGATATAAAGACATGAAATCAGAGGATATGACAAACCATACATATCAAAAAAGGCAGAAAATAAACAGGAAAACATGAAATGCCAAACAGACAAACATGCAAATTAAACACGTCACGCACACAGGCAACAAAATTGAAACAATCAATCAAGGCTTTTTCAACTAAAACATTTACCGCAAACCCATAAAAAAATTAAGTTTTTTATAATGCAGATAACATTTGCATCTGACATGACAAAAAAAAAAAAGAATGTAATACTACGAGGCTCATTCAATATTCGGGTTAGGTTTGATTAAAAGGACTGCGTGTCAGCTGCTTGTCATGAGAAGCCCAAACGCATGTTTGGACTTTTCCCAGTGACAGCCCACGTCCCGTTTTAATCACATGCGACAAATACACACACAAACACATATCTATGTATATATAATCTTAAAACCTTCTTTATTTCCTATACTATTCCTCCGACGTAATGGGCTAAATTGCTTCTCCGCAGTACTGGACAATGTTCCAATATTCGGATATTGCCGTCTGCTTCAAATCCCGCGTATTATGGGCTCTGATTCCTCGATATATCCGGAAATACATCCTAGTGATATTCTTGGATTTATGCCGCAGCGCAGAATACCTGAATCTTAAATTAGCTCCACATAATTCTCAATGCTTCAAGTGGAATGAATTTCATTAGAGACTGCTTACTATTTCGTTCAGAATTGTTGAACGTGGACATCAGAAATCATAAAGTGATATGTATTATATTTCTTAAGATGAAAACGAGTATTTCGGAATAATATCTGGTATAAGTGATGGCTTCTTCGATAAATGAAGGGGAAGGCGTTTTTAATAATAGATTTTTAAGAATCAACGTTCCACTCGTTTAAGCAGGATGTCAAAAGAAATAATATTAAGTGACAAAGTTCTCGTAGAAGTTCAGTAATCGTCTGTGCATGAAGGGTTTCATTTTTTGTTTCCCAAGCCCTGTTTGGGTAAGTTGGGTAAGTCGTCAGCGAAAATATTCATGGGAAACCTTTCAATCCAGACCTCCCGAGCGATATCAGACCCCTCCATTGCGAATTCGGAGAGCATTCGACACTAATTGGAAATGCCAGTCTCCTGAAACGTATTTCAGATAAGGATTAGTCCACCAGAATCGACAAGCAGAAAGATTCGGCCAGAACACGTCGAGTTGTGGGTTCCATGTCATGTGATAAGGGTCTTCTCTCTCAAGGGTCTTTTCCCTTATTTTGGGGGTCAAGGTTTGACCCACATTTTTCCGGGGATGGGTTGGGGGGATGGGGAGTAACCCTTACAGCTCGCCTCGCGTGGCGCACTGTAGATAATACCAGATGTTCTTTGCTGCTTGCTTCAAGTCCCCGGGTGCGATATTGCCTCTTTATCTTTTCATCTGATGTCTTCAAGCCTTGCTGTTCAACTTCTTTAACACTGATGGTAAAATTTGAACGTCTTGTTTAAGGAAATATCGTCCGGGAAACAAAAAGGTGTCTGGAAAACCGACTCAGTTTTCCTAAAAATGTCTAGAAAAGAAATCAGTGGTATTAACAATGTCTGGTAAACAAAAGTTGATTTAAAATTCATAAAAAAAAACTCAATTGTCCTAAAAAGTGTCTTGAAAACGAAGTCAGTTGTCCTAAAAAGTCTAAAACCGATCTCAATTGTCCTAAAAAGAATAGAAAAGAAATAAATTGTCCTAAAAATGTCTAGAAAGGAGCCAAGTTGTCCTAAAAAGTCTAGAAAAGAAATCAGTTGTCATAAAAACGTCTAGAAAGGAAATCAGTTGTCCTAAAGAGCTCAGTTGGCCTAAAAATGCCTTGAAAAAGAACTCAGCTGTCCTAAAAAGTTTAGAAAAGAACTCAGCTATCCTAAAAAGTCTAGAATAGAACTCGCTATCCTAAAATGTTTAGAAAAGAAATCAGTTGTCCTAAAAATGTCTAGAAAGGAAATCCGCTGTCCTAAAGAACTCAGTTGTCCTAAAAATGCCTTGAAAAAGAACTCAGCTGTCCTAAAAAGTCTAGAAAAGAACTCAGTTGTCCTAAAAATGTCTAGAAAACGAACCCGGCCCAAAACGGAACATTCATAGGCGCCGTTTCTCAATCAGGAAACGGAATCGCAGGGAATCCTCATGCATAGGAACCGGATTTCCTAAGATATAACACAGGCAGTGAAATAACATTTATGCTAACTAACGGGAGAGTAAAATCACCTTCGCACATTCCCTGGGTAAATATCAGAAAACAGGAAATATAAAAAATGCGTTGCAACTTGAGAAGAAGAAAGCAGACTTCAGGCGTTTCCGGAAGCTATTGTCGACTGTGTTGGTTTATAATTCATGTTGTGCTTTGTGAACGATATTATTCTATTGCTGAAAGCTTTTGTTTACATATATATATATATACATTATATATATTATATATATATGATATGTGTATATATATATATATATATATATATACTATATATATATATATATATATATATATATATATATATATTGAAACGATACTCGCAATTTCTTTTGTCATCTGGTCTTGCATTATTTGCCTCTCGTTTCCTCATATATTCTATGACTATTCGATGAAATTAAAAAAAGGAATAACTGCAACAATCCAAGTATCTACGACAAATCACAGACGCATCTAGCAATCCAGGAACGACACGCTTTGGCTTTCATGAAAAAAAATTTGCATGAAACAAAACGCCAGTGAAATCTGATTCATCTAAAGCCTGATACACCCTGAAACATAGACCAGAGGCTCAACAGATGAATAACAACCAGGCTTCTATTTTTACAGAAGTTCACTCAAGTCAAGAAGATTAATAAGCGCATTTTGCGACAGAAAAAACGTCACCAACGCGAAATCTCAATCATTCATCTTTGCTCTTACTTATTTAAGAGGGAATTCGCGGGCATACGAAATCCAGGCACATTTTACTCTTTAAAAGAGGAAGGGTTTAGGGACCAGGTTTACTAAAGGCTTTTTTAGAGAAGTCAGCTCATGAGCTGAATGTTTCATGACTCTTTTATGGCCCAACTATAATGCCAAAGGCTGCCACTTAGGTTCCAGTATTTTGTGTGGAGATTAATTTTGCCGGGCTGGAACACTCGCGGCTAATTGGAAATGTTTTCCAGTATTTTCTGGGCTGACATTATTCAGAGAGCTTGGAGCGTATGAGGAAACGGTCGGAGAATAATGGTCATAGGTATATGAAAAGTTACACTAAATAAAAAATGACTCTTTCAATATGTTTTATGAGTCTACAGAAAGGCGCCAATTTTAGTAATACTCAGCGTATCATTACAGCCCTATGTTTGTGATTTCAGCAATAAAATACAACTATTTTACCTTAGAATAAGATTAGAATGAGTATCATAGCATAAATAATAACTTCACAAACATCGAGGACATAAAATATCTGGCTCCCTAGATAAACGGGACTCGCAATGGCTATAAATCAATATGAAACAGCATCTAGTTTTTAAAAAGGGATAATTGCTATGTTATGTAGATCCGCCAAGAAGCATTATTGGAACACGAGACCATCAGGCCACTGATGTAAAAATTTCAAAAACGGTGGTTAATACTTTCGTATAATTTATTCTTTCAGCCCCATGTCACAAAAAAGGATTTTGAGGTTGAGAGGATTACGAATTATGAATTCCAAAGAGCCTTAAATTTATAACTCAATTAGTAAAAGTGAAGCTGACAGATTTCCAATACAATTTTTTTTCAGTGGAAGGTCGAAAATAAACAAATACTGGGGATGGTAAAAAATAAAAAAAAACTTCATTCTTTTAGCTGTTAATGTATCGATGCAAATATCGGCTAATTCTGGAGATTTCGGAGTTGGTTATGTACGGATTTGAAATGTACCCTGACGACCAATCGCATTTTAACTACGAGGACATTTTAGTGTATAAAACACACCGGCAATTTACTTGTTTACAAAGTTAATACTGAAAGCAACTTATGACACGTAAGGAATGATAAGTGGTAACAGATACGTAAAAAGTTCGAACAGATATACATGTCAGTGTCCTTAAAGCTGAACTGTTTTAAGCAGTTATTATGGAAAAGGTAATTATTATGGAAATGAAGGTAATTAATATGGAAAAGAGGGAAATTCATTTGGAAATGAGGGAAATTATTATGGAAAGGAAAGAAATTATTATGGAAGAGAATTATTTATATTGGAAAAAATGACATTATTATGGAAAAGAATGAAGTTATTATGAATAAGAAGGAAATTATTATGGAAAAGAAGGGGATTGTTATGGAAAAGAAGTAAATTATTATGGAAAAGAAGGCAATTAATATGGAAAAGAAGGAAATTATTATGGACGGGAATGAAATTATTATGGATAAGTAGGAAACTATTATGGAAAAGGAAATTATTATGGAAAAGAAGGACATTGTTATGGAAAAGAAGGAAATTAATATGGAAAAGAATTACATTATTATGGAAAAGAACACTAGCGTGACACGATTTTATTAAGCGGAGATGTTAAAAAAAGTTGCAGTTACAAAAGTACAGGAGAAAAACAGTAAATATTATTCTCTCTCTCTCTCTCTCTCTCTCTCTCTCTCTCTCTCTCTCTCTCTCTCTCTCTCTCTCTTTCTGATGTGCGTGTGTGTGTGTATGTAATTATAACCACTTCGATTCTGAACCTTTTCAGTGGATAACTGCATTTACATTCGCTATCTCTCTCTCTCTCTCTCTCTCTCTCTCTCTCTCTCTCTCTCTCTCTCTCTCTCTCAATCCATCTCAGAAAATTTCATTCGGCACCAAATCCTTTGAAAATTCCCCCCGCAGTTAAACTGCGATTAAGCTTATGAATATCGAGTGGGCCTTATTCCCCAAAATCCCTGGGCCTCCCGAATTTCTCCTCCGGGGGATAGAAATATCCCGACGCCTACGAGAGACCTTAGCCAGAGGGATCAGCTTCCAATAAACCTTTCTGATCTTCGCCTCTGGTTGATGGAAGCATTTGGTGATCCGTGATTAGTTGCGATGGCTGGTCGAGAGGATGATTTTTTTATGATGATGGTGATGATAATTTTATTTTAAATGATAAATAAGTCTGCTAGATTAAAGATTGGATGTTCAAAATAATGTGAATGTGAAATAAATATGTCATTATCATCGATAAATAAGTTTTCATTTTTTTTCTATCATTCAAACGAAACACAAAAAGACACATTATCAGTCCATCACAAACTACAACTGTAACTATACCTATAACCCTCAGACTACGACCCCAGAAGCCCTCACAACTCTGCCCCTAGAAAACAACAAAACCGCGACGCCTCGTGACTCAGGACCTAAAGGAGCCGTAAGGAGGGTAGGTCCTCTCTCCCCCGTTCACACCAAGAAAAAAGAAGATAGGGTCCAAACCGCTCGTCTGGGACGGTCATTGTCGCCACCTCATCGAGGGAAACGGTTCCAGATGGGACACCCCGAAGGTTTCGGGACACGCCTTCCGCCTCTCTTGGGGCTGAGGGAACGGCCAGTCTCTCTCCGCCACGAGCGCCATTCGATGCCGGATCGTGGTGGTGGAGGAGTGAGGTTGGAGGGTCCTCCATCTACCGGCACTTGTTGTCAGATTACGGAGGTGGAAGAGTGAGGTTGGGGGAGGTGTCCTCTGTCGATCGGCACTAACTGCCGGATCGTGGAGGGGGAGGAGGGAGGCGGAATTGTGTAGGGGGGGAGGGGGGAGAGTAGTCCTCTGTCGAATTTCTCTAGAGGGGAGTATCGTTGGAAAGTCCGAATTTGACACGGGAATAGAAAGGAATGTGAGCAGAGAATGTGTTGTTGGATGTTTAGTGAAAGAGCTGGAAATATTTTATTTTAAAAGGGTGAGAATCGGTCAATTTTACGATTACAAAATAAACAAAATAAATACAATAAATAAATACAATTATAAAATAAATAAAATTGATTTTTTTCAGCCTTATATTTCGCAGTAGCCATCTTGAAGCAATAAAGGGGGTTAGAAAATATGGAACGTGATTAATATATATAAATAAAGACAAATTCCACGAAGGAAATAGAAACAATGGAGTACTGCAAGGCCTTTCGATTTCTTGTCCTTTACTTAGTGGTCTGCTAAGTAAAGGACAAGGAGTCGAAAGGCCTCGCAGTGCTCCATTGTTTCTCTTTCCTTCGTGGAATTTGTCTCCATATATATATATATATATATATATATATATATATATATATATATATATATATATATATATATATATATATATATGTAGCAATATTGTAGTAATTTGTAGCAACTATGTAGCAATGTTGCAACAATTATGTAGCAATAATCCAGCAATACTGTAAAGACTAGGTAACAATTACGAGCAATATTGCAGTAACTTGTAGCAATGTTAGCGCAATTATGAAGCAACATTATAGCAATTATGTAGCAATATTATAAGAGTTCTGAAGCAATAACGTATCCACCAAACTGACGCACCTGCCCAATAATAATTAATCCTCTCCCAAACTAACTACAGGTAAAGCCAAGCGCTTCAATTGCACGAACTTTCAAGTCCTGGTTTGAAAAATCCATCCTTGATTCAGCTCTGCATCAAAACAGCAAGAGACGCAGCTGTTTTAATCCTAACGCTCTCGCTTCAACGAACTGAAATATTCCTCAGCACAACGCGTGACAGTGAACAAGAGAAAGTTCCTTTCTTTTTTTGACTTTCTAGATTTAATGAAGCTAAACGCAGCTCTCGAATATATTTTGGAATATTAGAAGAGAGAGTGTGTGTGTTACCCGCCTCAGTTGAAATTAATGTCTGGGATTTTTACTTTTCTTGTCGTGAGAGATAATTGCGCAAGTAGGGAAAGGCTTAATTATTACGATTGTTTTTGCGTTTATCGTTATTGTGATTGTATTGCGTTCTAGGTCGGTGGCTGCTTGCGTTTGTGTGTGTCTGATTGTTTTGGGGATACGTGTGTTTTGTTTGTACATAAACGTGTATGTGTGTATGTATATATATATGTGTGTGTATGTATATATATATATATAATAATAATAATAATAATTATTATTATTATTATTATTATTATTATTATTATTATTTTTATTTTTATTATTATTATTATTATTATTATTATTATTATTATTATTATTATTATTATTATTATTATTATTATTATTATTATTATTGTAGTGATATTATTATATGTTTTCTCAGTAATGTCATAGATGAAAATATTGTTAATATCATTACTATTATCATCATTACCATTACTCATACAGTGAAAAATAGGCTAAATGAATTAACAGGCAAATGAATTGACAGGTAAATGAGTAAGCAGGTTAAATAAACCTGTACATACACTTGATCACCAACATAAATGATAAAAAAAAAATCACTAAAATAACGCATGACGCTGCTGTAATTACAAACATTACAACATACACACAATCAAAATCATTTCAAAAACATTACGCCAGGAATCATGGAATCATTCAATCTGCAAATGGAACAAGTCTTGGAAGAAGAGATAAAAATCGTTAAAAGAATTCCTTAAAATTCTCTTACGCAGTCTTCATTCGAATCACAATTCCTCCTTTACCTTTCCCGGACACATTTATTTCCCACATTTATTTTCCCTTCGCGGAAAAAAAAGGAGTCGCGACAAGTAATTAAGGGAGAGGATTTGCTAATGGGAAACTGCGTCACTTCACAGGAAAACGGGGGAGTCTTCAAGTGGATTTTCCTTACGGGGGAAGAAGGCGAAGTTCTGTTTTTACCGGCTTTTTATTTTGGCGTGGCTGGGGAATGAAGAATGTAATTATTCGTCTTCAGAAGTCTTTCAGGTTTGATTTTTTTTTTTACGAATTCACTTCTTACCCGCTTTTTATTTTGGCGTGGCTGGGAAATGAAGAATGTAATTGTTCGTCTTTGAATGTCAGTCGATTTTGATGCTGTTTTTTTTGTGAATCTCAGTTTTTACTGGCTTTTTATTTTGGCGTGGCTGGGGAATGAAGAATGTAATTCGTCTTTGTCTTCGATTTTGATGCTGATTTTTTTTTTCGCGAATCTCAGTTTTTACCGGTTTTTTATTTTGGCGTGGCTGGGAAATGAAGAATGTAATTACTCTCCTATGAATGTCTTTCGATTTTGATGCTATTTTTTTTAAGCGAATCTCAGTTTTTACCGGATTTTTATTATGGCGTGGCTGAAAATGAAGAATGTAATTATTGTCCTTTGAATGTCTTCCGGGTTAGATTTTTTTTTTTACGAATTCAGTTTTTAACGGCTTTTTATTTTGGCGTTGCTGGGAAATGAAGACAACCACGCATAGTAAAGACTCTCACGTTGTCAAGGTCTCGCAAATTGTTGGAACTCTCATCTTCACGCAGGAACGACGCATGCGCGCTAAAAGCCAAACTCATGTACAGAACTTTCACAAACAATTCGTCGTTCATATCAGTTTATTAAAGATTTTATCAACTATAAATCGCTCAAAATGAAAAATAAGTGTGTGCCTAAGTTACGAGAGAGAGAGAGGATTACTGGAAATATGACGCAGGTAGCGCAGTAAATCCCAATTTTATAAACGGAGATTTAAGGATTGCTTGCCGCCATAACACGGTCATTCCGTCTTAGGAACCTGTGTTGGTGTTTGAAAAACATATTGAAAAATGGAAAGATTTGATAACGATGATTTATACGTGTTGCTTCATTATTCACTAGTTTTTTTTTTATATGCGCATAAACAGAGGTGAATATTTATATCATTGGCGAAAGATGACGGAAGATATAGGAGATTCGGATTCAAAATTTGCGGCCACTGTGAAGCCTGGTTATGGAATTTCATACTCTTGAAGGTCTGATGGCGTTTAAGTCTCTCTCTCTCTCTCTATCTCTCTCTCTCTCTCTCTCTCTCTCTCTCTCTCTCTCTCTCTCGTTCTCTTTATATATATAATTTATATATTTATATATACATATATATAAATTATAAATATGTATATATACATATATATACATATATGTATATATATATATATATATATATATCTATCTATATATATATATATATATATATATATATATATATATATATATATATATATATATATATATATATATACATACATACATACACACACACGTACATACAGGGAGGTGTGTCTGTATATGTCAGTCACCATACACAAACACTCTTTAACATCAAAAACCAACAACTGGATGATGCCAAAAACGATACCAAAGTGGAACCTTACCATGAGGAATCCGCTCTAACTAGAAATGCCAACATTGAACGACAGGTCTTCACACGTGGGGGTCGATTTGCACGCAAAAGACCCTAGTCTCCTTTCAATGGAAAACCATCCCGACAGCATTCTCAAAAAGCGTAAACCCCGTAGGGTGGGTAGTGCCGTCAGTGAACCTCACGGGTTGCACTGTAGGTATTACTAAAGGTTCTTTGCAGCCTTTCCGCCCCTAGCTACAACCCCTTTCATTTTACAGTACCTCCGTTCATATTTCTCCAATCTCGCTATCAGCCTTCTCCTAACAACTGCGAGGTTTTCCTCCTGTTACACCTTCCAAACCTACCTACTCTCAGTTTCCTTCCCAGCGCTGAATGACCTCGTAAGTCCCAGCGCTTGGCCCTTTAAGCCCAAACCCTATATCCCATTGCAATAAGCATCAAGCCAAAAATGATCCCAGTAGAGTCGTCGGGACGGAAGTATCACAACAACGGAACTCCATAACTGGCTATCGCGATTCCCGATTCCCGGCGCGATTCCCGATTCCCGGCAATTAAGAACCCGGTCGTTTTCAATCGATTTATTTCTCCCTTGAGAGTGTTTTTTTTTTCTTTTTTTTTTAACGTGATCGGAACCGTTCGCAAATACGCTTTTTTTTTTTTTTTTTTTTACTCCAAGGGAACGTTCCGAACTTTTTTTTTTTTTTTTTTTGGTCCCGGATCCAATCAGCGTAAATCTTGTCGGTTTTCTGTTCGAAATTATTCCCACTGAAGGAATAAATTTGCAGTGAGGGTCTGCTGTACGCGGAGGGCATGTATAATTACGTGTATGTATACATAATCATACAATAACGTTTCACCCGTAATGCAGAATAGAACAGAATATAGAATTTCGGCCAAAGGTCAAGAACTGGGACCTGTGAGGTCAGTCAGCGCTGAAAGGGGAAATTGACAGTAGAAAGGTTTGAAAGGTGTAACAGGACCTTGAGTAATGCCTACAGTACACCGCTACGGGAAATCTGCAGCGTATGCAATTTATTTTATTATGAATATTTCATAACAAAATATACGCATGCTGTTTGCAAAATTGCGAGTCATTAAAGTATATTTCTTTGATAAACACTGTATTCTAATGGAACAGAATACTACATGGTAATATAATATTACCATGTAATATTCATGGTAACAGCAAATAATTTATATTCCTTAATATATTTTTTTTCCTAGGTAAAATTAGAGATGATACTGCTCTTGGAAGCAAGAGCCCGTGCCAGAAGAGAGAGAGAGAGAGAGAGAGAGAGAGAGAGAGAGAGAGAGAGAGAGAGAGAGAGAGAGAGAGAGAGAGAGAGAGAGAGGTTTTATGAATTTTTAATGTCTAAAGTAAAAATATTAAGTAGAAACTCCATATCTGAGAAGAAGAAGAAGAAGAAGAAGAAGAAGAAGAAGAAGAAGAAGAAGAAGAAGAAGAAGAAGAAGAAGAAGAAGAAGAAGGAGAGAGAGAGAGAGAGAGAGAGAGAGAGAGAGAGAGAGAGAGAGAGAGAGAGAGAGATGTAATAAATTTTTGATGTGAGTTGCTAAGGTGAAAGTATTAGGTAGAAACTCCATCTCACAGAGAGAGAGAGAGAGAGAGAGAGAGAGAGAGAGAGAGAGAGAGAGAGAGAGAGAGAGAGAGAGAGAGAGAGAGAGAGAGAGAGAGAATTTTATGAGTTTTTAATGAGTTACTAAAGTAAAAATATTAGATAGAAACTCCATCTCAGAGGAGAGAGAGAGAGAGAGAGAGAGAGAGAGAGAGAGAGAGAGAGATGGATGCTGCAGTAAGCAACGTCGTAGCTTTAGTGAAATATAGGACGCGAGATAAATGGGAAGAAGCGTCGACTGCAGGAAATATGAACAGTCAAGATTAACAGCCGAGGGAAGAATAATCCTGGAAAATAATTCTGGAGGATAATCCTGGAAAATAATCCAGGAAAATAATCCTGGAAAATAATCCTGGAAAATAATCCTGGAAAATAATCCTGGAAAATAATCATGGAAAGTAATCTTGGAGAATAATCCTGGAAAATAACGCACATATACACAAACACACAAACACACGCACACACGAACACACACACACACACACACCACACACACACATATATATATATATATATATATATATATATATATATATATATATATATATATATATATATATATATATATATGTGTGTGTGTGTGTGTGTGTGTGTGTCTGTGTCTGTGTATAATGGAAAGAGAGAGAGAGAGAGAGAGAGAGAGAGAGAGAGAGAGAGAGAGAGAGAGAGAGAGAGAGAGAGAGAGAGATTCTGTAATGCAAGCGACTAGGAAGTAGTAAAATTCTATTAGATACAAGACTGGACTGGTTAATTTTTCTACACTCTTTGAGTGTAAATATCAAAACCCATTTTCATAAAGCAGCCACAAGGTAATCAAGGTATCAAGGTATTAAGAAGGCTGATGTGGACCACTGGACTTCTTATGTCTGAAACTCCTAAATTCTCTCCTGCTGTCTGTTTATATTTCAATTCTGAATTATTCAGCGTCAAATCTTAAGTATAATGTGCGGAAAATTCTTGGATTAGTAACTCAGAGAGAGAGAGAGAGAGAGAGAGAGAGAGAGAGAGAGAGAGAGAGAGAGAGAGAGAGAGAGAGAGAGAGAGAGAGAGAGAGAGAGAGAGAGAGAGAGAAATGGAAATTCGTTCTGCAAGCAATGACCATAATTCACTGAAATGAGCCGGGAAAGTAAAAATATTTTCTCGTATTTTTCGAGAAGAAGAATATTTTTCTGGAATAGTGCAGCAGCGTCTGGCTACTTTTAAACTCGGGAAATAGTGAATAATGAACTCAGTGAACAATGAACTTATAGTGAAACTCATATTGTGGGATTAAAGTACACGAAAAATATATATTGCTGCTAAATAATTTTAGTCACTTCTTTGTATTTCGGATTATTTGTAAGGAAACTAACAGCGTTCTCTTCTAATTTGTTTTGATTTTTTAGAAATAATTTCAGAATTCAGTTGCCAAAAGGAATAACAATTAAGGCTAAACATTTATAGATCAAATATACAATTCTGCCAAAAACTGTATTATTCACGAATAGACTAATTTACATTAATCTTAAATTTATACTACGAAAGTCTATAGATTTATAATCTATAGACTTTAGCCTTATACCATCAACATAAGTTTATATTACAAAAGTCTATAGACTTATAATCTATAGACTTTAGCCTTATATCTTCCATAAATCTATATTAAAAAAGTCTGCACATTTATAACGTATATATAATTAAATATAATTTCCCTGACTTTGAAATCCTTAGTCAAAGTTTCTATAAAAAAATACTATTAATTTCGTCATCTACATCCGGGGTGGCTGTCAATAATATGATCACCTTTAAGCCGAGCGTCGAACTTTCGCAATATGTCAAAAGGCAGCTTTTTATATTCGTTTTCCTTCAAGAAAGTCGACGGAAAATGATTTCGTTCGAGACTGAGAGATTTGACTGACAGGGCAATATGGAAGTTGCGAAATTATGTGATAAAATTCGATTGGAATTTCTTATTTTTTTTTTAAGTTTTGTGTATTTTGAACAACTCAGTTGACGTTGACACGCGAGGTCGTTTGATGATTGTTTGGGCATTTTTGAATTTTTGTTTATTTCTTATCTTAAAGAAGGCGTTATTCATCTACTTTTGTCGAAGGAAAGTATGTGTAAAGCATTTTATAAAGATCACATGCACATACAGTTGCACACATACAATATATATACATACACAATTATATACACACACACATATATATACGTATAATATATAAATACATGTGTATATATATATGTTATATATATATATATATATATATATATATATATATATATATATATATATATATATATATATATATATATGTATTCTTAGATATCTGTCTTTCTAGCTATATACAGGCACACACACATATATATAAATAGCAACAACTTCAACCCATTTTCTTTCATTCGCTTGCAACATCCAAACTTCGCTTCCATAAAGGAGAGGGGCTCAACAATCTCACCAAACATTCCCACTTTTCTTTCCAACCTCTTATACACATCAAGCCGTCTTCCTTGCTTTACTTATGCAGCCCCGTTTATCTGTATATTTAATTACTGTGTGCGTGGAAGGTCATCAGGAACTCAAGAGTCATTTAGCCAGTTTTATCTCATATTCCATCCCATACACGTCCAGGCTGTGGAATTATTTAGGATTCTGAAGCTATCTGATGCATCCATTTGCTCCCTAACTGGAACATATCCATTATAAAACTGCGGGTCTATGTTGGCCATTCATTAAACTGTTGACTGTAGGCTACCTGGAACTCGCATGGAACTGGAATACTGGAATTCCCGTCGAATAGGAATGGGAAGGGGGCGGGGTGGAACGGATCTCATTGGGGGTCATAATGGTGGAAAAACATCTTTATTTTCACACTGGGCGAGAAAGACAGAAGAACGGGTGGTAAAAATGATGCACTTTTCAAAATTTTTTTGCAGTTTTTTATATTTCATTTCGACATTTCTAGTTTTTCGTATTCCGAGAAATGGATGAAGAAAAGTTTTTTAATTGCAGTTTTTTTTAGATTAGCGACTTTTTTTTTTTCAAGGGGGAATAGGTTTACAAGAAAAATATTTTCACATTAGAAGAGGAATTTGGAACAGGAAAGGTGATTAAGTTTTTTTTTCTTTTACTTGTTAATTTCCCATTTTCACCAGGCGTTTGTCACGTTTTATTTTAGGGTTTAAATCTAAAATTAGAATAGAGATTTTACTTATATATATATAATATATATATATATATATATATATATATATATATATATATATATATATATATATATATATATATATATATATATATATATATATATATACACATATACACACACATACATTTGAAGGTTCGCACGAAAATTACAAAACTATAAAACAAAGATAGAATTAACGTACCAGATATGTATGTATGTATGTATGTATGTATGTATGTATGTATGTATGTATTTCTTACACACACACAAACGCTCATACATGTATATATATGTATACACGCACGTACATATATATAGATGTATACACACATACATATATATGTATATATATAAATGTGTGTTTGTGTGTAAGAGCATACATACATACATACATACATACATACATACATACATACATACATACATACATACATACATACATACATGCTTGGTACAATAATTCTATCTTTATTTTGTAGTTTTTTTAAATTTTCGTACGAACCTTCAAATTTCCTCTGAACATTTTCTTTTAAATTCCAAAAAAAAAAAAAAAAAAATAGTCCCGAGACAATTTATAACAGACTTCGATCTTTCGGAATGAATCCAGTGAGGCAGACGCTTTGTTAAAAGTCCATTATCATGATTAGTAAAGGAGCCTTCGTCGTGGGAGCAACTCTGCTCCTTGGAGTGTGCGTGGTGTTGCTGGCTACGCTTGCAGGATACCAGAATTTCTTCCTGGAGGAGCGAGAACGCTGTGAACTGGCTCCGAAGACAGCTGCGGATAGTGGAAATCAGTCCTGGATTGGAGGAGGAGGAGGAGGAGCAGAAAGAGGAGGAGGACTCAACTTCGACCCCTTCCAGGCTCCGGAAGACGACAATTCCTGCCGCAGTTACAAAACGACGACGAATCAGATTCGTACACAGATTCCGGAGGCTCCGCCAATACCGCTCCCGCCTGAAGACAACACGGCAACGACGGGTCCCGGAGGCGAAGCCTGGCTGCAGGAATGTCCGAAATCCAACCTGACCACTCCAGAACGCCGCCGCCGCCAGGTTTCCGGAGCCAATCTGCTCACCGAGGTCTTCAAGGAGTGGAGATACGAGTGGCTCTCCGGGATCGTGATAGTCTCCGCCATCCTTCTGAGGAAGTACGACTACCAAACGAGGCAATCCGTGTCGCTCCTGAGGTTCGTAATCTTCGATTGCCTCATTGGCCGCGTGCAGTTCATCGCCCTAGCTGCGGAATACGTCTCCAGGAAGGTTCTGGAAGTCGTTGGCTCGCCCGAGGGAGAACACGCATTCGGGAAGGGCACCTTCGGCCTGATCGTCAGCGCCGTCTGCGAGTACTTCCTCAAGAGGGAGCTGGGAGCTTACGTGTACACCAGCCTCCTTCAGGAGATTGTCCTGAATGGGATTTTGACCAACGTCCTGAGGCATTTCTTGGGTCAGACAGAGCTTGTTTCTTTACTCAAGCCAAATCTCTTCATTTTGACCGAGTGGCTGAACAGGAGGGATCTAGATGTGAAAGTAATTCTGTTTCATGTCGTTTTGTTTAATTTTGTTCTCATACTGAAGGCGATCAAGTATGTCATTGCATTTGCTCTTGGTTGAATAGTGGATAATATACCTTACATATAATAAAGGAATTTTATTTAATATCTGGTATCATGTAAGTTTTATAAATAAAGATACGTGATTTATTTGGTGATTTTTATTTCCAAGTTATTATTCGGCCCAACATGATGAATAATTGTCATATCATTCTCTTATAGCCAGTGAATTGTGTTTCATTCGTTCCTATGGCAATAAACTAATTTCATTATCAGAGTAAACTTTTATCATTCATATTAATGAATGTGCAATATATTTATAATAATATCCTATAATAATAATAATTTCCAAGTGGATCTTTCTTGTCCTCCCTGGGGCGAAAGTATCCCTGGGACATCCGAAGGCTTCAAGACGATCTCCAGGCTCTGAAGCCTTCGGATTTTTTTTTTGTTATGGAGAAGGAATGGGATATAGTCCTTCCTGGAGGCGAAAGTGTGTGTGTGTGTGTGTGTGTGTGTGTGTGTGTGTGTGTGTGTGTGTGTATTCATCAAAGGGGTGCTTGCTACGTTACCTATTGTATGCATCAACACGACAACAAAAAAATTACTGAAGCTTCCATTTTTTTTCCTCTCTTCAACAAAGTCAAGAAGAGACCCTTTCAGCTTTTTGTCGGGCTCCCGGAAGCTGCCGAACCGGAAGAGGGGTAACTAATTAGGAAAAAAGGATCCTGACAAAAGCATAGGCAAGGTTTTTTTTTTTGGGGGGGGGGTGATATTTTCAAATTTACTCAGAAGGAATGAAATCTTCGCTGTAGAGTTTCCTCGTAAGACCGCTAATGAGCATATAAGATTTCCCGAGTCTTGCCGTCTACCTAATTATGGCTCCTAAGGTTCCTCTGTCTGTCTTGACTGTTTGACTGTCTAGCTACCTGTCTCTCTCTGTCATCATTACCGTCTTATCCTTCTTTTTCTCATCTGGAAAGAAAACTGTTGTGAAGGCTTTGTCTGTCCGTCCGCACTTTTTTCTGTCCGCATTTTTTTTTCCTGTTCGCACTTTTTTTTCTGTTCGCACTTTTTTTCCTGTTCGCACTTTTTTCTGTTCGCACTTTTTCTGTTCGCACTTTTTTTCTGTCCACACTTTTTCTGTCCGCACTTTTTTTTTTTCTCCGCACTTTTTTTTCCTGTTCGCACTTTTTTTCCTGTTCGCACTTTTTTCTGTTCGCACTTTTTCTGTTCGCACTTTTTTTCTGTCCACACTTTTTCTGTCCGCACTTTTTTTTTCTCCGCACTTTTTTTTCCTGTTCGCACTTTTTTTCCTGTTCGCACTTTTTTCTGTTCGCACTTTTTCTGTTCGCACTTTTTTTCTGTCCACACTTTTTCTGTCCGCACTTTTTTTATGTCCGCACTTTTTCTGTCCGCACTTTTTTCTCTCCGCACATTTTTCTCTCCGCACTTTTTTCTGTCCGCACTTCTTCTGTCCGCCCTTTTTTTTGTCCGCACTTTTTCTGTCCGCACTTTTTTCTCTCCGCACATTTTTCTCTCCGCACTTTTTTTCTGTCCGCACTTCTTCTGTCCGCCCTTTTTTTTGTCCGCACTTTTTCTGTCCGCACTTTTTCTGTCCGCTCTTTTTCTGTCCGCCCTCATCTTAAAAGCTACTGAGGCTAGAGGGCTGCAAATTCGTATGTTGATCATCCACCCTCCAATCATCAAACATACCAAATTGCAGCCCTCTAGCCTTGATTATACGTCTGGGATAAATGCTTTCATCTTTCCTTCCGTTCAAATGACATTTATATGCATGAATGAGTCTATACTATATATATTTACCTATTTTTCTATTACCACGGAAAGTCTTTGGGGATGGGGTTGCTAGCCAAGCACCCTTCCTCGACCACAGCAAACCACAAAAGCAGGTAACTGCTGAAGAAAGGTAGCTTCTGAAGACGGGTAACTGCAAGGACAGGTAGCTCCTAAAGACCTAAAGACTAGTAACTGCTAATGACAAGTAGTTTTTAAAGACAGGGTGCTGCTGAAGACTAGTACCTGCTAAATATAGGTAACTGCTAAGGAGAGGTAACTCTGAAAGGCAGGTAGCTTCTAAAAGCAGGCAACTGCTAAAGACAGGTAACTGCTAAAGAAAGATAGCTTCTAAATACAGGTAACTGTTCAAGAAAGGTAGCTTTCACGCTCAGAATCTCAATCAAATGATTGAAAAGTCTCACCCCACTGCCATCCAACGTCCCGCTATTCTGTGAGACCTCAGGTCTCCTGTTTCTCAGACATAAATACTTGCTATAATCATCACCGTCAGGTAAACACCGGAATCAGTTTGTTTTCCATCACGTGAAAGTTAATGACAGACCGACCATTGATTTTCGATTATGAAAAACGGGCAGGTTATCGGAGTAAAGGCATACAGTAACTTTGTTGATGTTTGCAATATATATAGGCGGTGTTT
>JANJGK010000046.1:22449558-22452058 GCA_039081455.1 Macrobrachium rosenbergii
TTGATTATACGCTGTAGCGGCTGTGCAGAAAACTCAATTGCGCCGAAGAAACTTCGGCTCATTTTTTTTCTTTTTTTTACCTGACGCTAAATATCCGAAACCGATATCATTGGAGCCGACCGTGATTGGCTGCTCATGCAAGCCTGGCAAACGCCATTGGTCGCAACGATATCAGATGCGGATATTTACTGCCAGTCCCCCCCAAAAAAAATTAGAATCTGATAATTGGGGTGAATTTAACATTCTTTTAATATTGCTACTGTCATCACTTTTAAGGTGAGAATTATGATGAAAAGGATGTTAAATTAATGTTAAAAATGAAATGGTGGTGTATTTTTATATAGTCGTAATTTTTTATGTATACGGAAGATAGAAAATATAATTATATTTTCATACATACTCTCAATCACTCTGATGTATGATAATACACTGCATAAACAAGGTAAAAAATGCTCTTCGGCGCAATCGAGTTTTCTGTACAGCGCATAATCAACCCCACCGAAAACAGATCTATCTTTATGTAGTCTCGATATAATGCTGTATGAGCCGCGGCCCGTGAAATTCCCAGCCGGCCGTGGTGCCCTGTTGTTGCGTTGCCAGAAGCACGATTATGGCGAACTTTAACCTTAAATAAAATAAAAACTACTGAGGAGGCTAGAGGGCTGCAATTTGGTATGTATGATGATTGGAGGATGGATGACCAACATACCAATTTGCAGCCTCTAGCCTCAGTAGGTTTTAAGATCTGAGGGTGGATAGATAAAAGTGCGGACGGACAGACAAAGCCGGCACAATAGTTTTCTTTTCAGAAAACTAAAAAAAGGCATTTGAAAGCTTCTAGAGGTTTCTAAGAAGACGTATACATAAAAATACACTACATCTTCGCCCCAACATTAAGACTTGTAGAATTGACCACCGGATAAATTGCTTGTCGAATTCCTGGAACCTCATTGGCTGGAAATTGTTCACTCCAGGGGCACCAATTCGTAGCCCACTAAACCACCTGGAGTTCCAGTTGTTGGACTTCCAGATATATTGGAGGAACGTTTGTCTCCGACGCTTTCCAATAGGTTTGTTTTGACGTCACTCTTTCCAGTACGTTTGTTTGACGTCATTCTTTCCAGTACGTTTGTTTGACGCCAGACTCTTTCCAGTAAGTTTGTTTGACGCCCGACTCTTTCCAGTAAGTTTGTTTGACGCTAGACTCTTTCCAGTACGTTTGTTTGACGTTACTCTTTCCAATAAGTTTGTTTGACGCCAGACTCTTTCCAGTACGTTTGTTTGACGCCAGACTCTTTCCAGTAAGTTTGTTTGACGCCAGACTCTTTCCAGTACGTTTGTTTGACGCCAGACTCTTTCCAGTACGTTTGTTTGACGTTACTCTTTCCAATAAGTTTGTTTGACGCCAGACTCTTTCAGTACGTTTGTTTGATGGCTTGTTCCATATGAATAGGGTTCTTCTGAATAATAATAATAATAATAATAATAATAATACTTCCAAATGAACACCATAATATTCTTTGGAAGCTTGAATTTCAAGTCAATGGCCCCTGTGGTGGGTTTGTTCCATATGCAGAGGTTTCATGTTCTGAATAATAATAATAATAATAATAATAATAATAATAATAATAATAATAATCTGATTGACAAAATCAACTCATTGATGTCGCAATACCATGGGAAACCAGAATAGATGAATAGGTTTCATCATCATAATAATAATAATAATAATAATAATAATAATAATAATAATAATAATAATAATAATAATAATAATAATCTTACTCAACGCCAACTCAAGTCGTAAACACAGAAATATAACATAAACAACTGGAGGCTTTGTGTCTCAGTCGTCTTCTCTAATTTCTCCACGCTCCTTGTTCGTCAGAGCCGAGAATATCCCAGGGAGACCTGACCTCTTTTCCTTTCTAAAAGAGGAAACTGAGAGCAAAAGGGCAGTGCGGATGAAAGAGAACTTTCTCTTTTTAAGAAGAGAAAGCTTAAGAGACATGAGAGTTAATTTTTTTCGGTTCTGTGAGTGTTTTTTTTTTTTTTTTTTTTTGTATTTATGTAAAATGAAAGATTTGGACGGAAGTGGTGGCAGCTAATGTAAAATTAGGGAGAGAGAGACAGAGAGAGAGAGTGAGAGGAAAAATGTATGGACATAAGTGGTGATAATGTAAATTCTGAGAGAGAGAGAGAGAGAGAGAGAGAGAGAGAGAGAGAGAGAGGAGAGAGAGAGAGAGAGAGAGAGAGAGGAAAATGTGTGGACATAAGTGGTAAGAGTTATTGTAAAGTTAGAGAGAGAGAGAGGAAATGTGGACACAAGCGATTGTGGTTAATGTACAATTAGAGAGAGAGAGAGAGAGAGAGAGAGAGAGAGAGAGAGAGAGAGAGGAAAAATGTGTGGACACAAGAGGTGATACATAAAGTAAAAATAGAGAGAGAGAGAGAGAGAGAGAGAGAGAGAGAGAGAGAGAGAGAGAGGGAGAGAGAGAGA
>JANJGK010000046.1:22454558-22494558 GCA_039081455.1 Macrobrachium rosenbergii
AAAATAACCTTTAGTAAGTATAATGACGATTAAAAAACTTTGAGTAAGTATAATGACAAGAAAAAACTTTAAGTATAAATTGACGATAAAAAGCTTTTAATAAGTATAATTGCAATAAAAAAACTTTAAGTAAGTATAATGACAATGAAAAATTTTAGTATAATGACTGAAAAACTTTTAGTATAATGACGATAAAAACTTTCAGTAAGTATAATGGCAATGAAAAATTTTAGTATAATGACTGAAAACTTTTAGTATAATGACTGAAAAAATTCAGTATAATGACGATAAAAAACTTTCAGTAAGTATAATGGCAATGAACAAAATTTGAGTATAATGACAATAAAAAAAGTTACACCTTTCAAACCTTTTTACTCTCCTGTTACACCTTTCAAAGTTTTTTACTCTTCTGTTACACCTTTCAAACTTTTTTACTCTCCTGTTACACCTTTCAAACTATTTTACTGTCAAGTTCCCTTTCAGCGCTGAATGACCTCATAGGTCCCATTGCTTGACCTTTTGCCTAAATCCAATATTCAGTTCAATTCAACCATGAGAGCATAAGTTATCAAGAACTTGAAAATTCATCTGCATTCAGTCGCGAACTTATTTGCGTGAAGACTTGGCTATCTCGCATTAAAGAAAAAAAAGAGAGAGAGAAAATAGAAAAAATAAGCATTCCTAATTATTCCTCGGACGAAATGAAGCTGCTGGTATTAAGCCCGTCGGCGATATCTTGAATCTTAATTAGCCACTTCTCATAAAGTAAGACTTTTTTCTTCCTTTCCTTTTGATGGGGCTTCACAGATGCTGGTGAGGAGTTCCTATTCAGCAGAGATGCCAATATGGTACCTCTCTCTCTCTCTCTCTCTCTCTCTCTCTCTCTCTCTCTCTCTCTCTCTCCTCTCTCTCTCTCTCTCTCTCTCACACACACACACACACACACACACTCATACGATGTCTAAAAAATGATTGAGAAAGGTAAGATTTTTATTTCATAAACGATATCTCTCTCCTTCTCTCTCTCTCTCTTTTAGTACAAGTGCCAGGGATGCTGGTATGGTGTCTCTCTCTCTCTCTCTCTCTCTCTCTCTCTCTCTCTCTCTCTCTCTCTCTCTCTCTCTCAACTCTGGTCTTTTAGTACAAGTGCCAGGGATGCTGGTATGGTATCTCTCTCTCTCTCTCTCTCCTCTCTCTCTCTCTCTCTCTCTCTCTCTCAACTCTGGTCTTTTAGTACAAGTGCCAGGGATGCTGGTATGGTCTCTCTCTCTCTCTCTCTCTCTCTCTCTCTCTCTCTCTCTCCTCGTCTCTCTCTCTCTCTCTCTCTCTCTCAACAAACTTAGCTTCCGCTCCTCCCGAAATTCCAGGAACTTTCCATCGCAACTTTCTCCTGGAATCTCCCAGGGCATGGGGCAAAGGCGTGACTGGTGACCGGTGCCTCTAGCAACAACAACAAAGATACCCCTTCCCCCTCCCCCCCAGCCCCCACGGGTTCGACAAACAGATTGAGAACCCGGGGGCGTGACCTATTGTCCGCCGGAGAAGATCAGTACGATAGCCCGGAGATTTGACTGTTGAATCTACCTAGCAGGGAGAGAGAGAGTGGCGTGTTTACGATGGTGGAGCCTATCGTTTTGTTTATATTTTTTTCCCGTGTTTATTTATTTTTTTTATTTATTCCTTATTACTTATTTATCTGTCGTGTTTTCTTTACGTTTTTCCTATGTCTATTTTCTTTTTTATATGTTCCTTGTTGCTTGTTTATCTGTTATGTTCATTGTGTATTTCTTTCGAGTTTGTAGTCTCTAGTAATTATTATTATTATTATTATTATTATTATTATTATTATTATTATTATTATTATTATTATTATTATTATTATTATTATTATTATTATTATTATTCATAAAAGAACCTCGTAATAGCATGAGTCGCTAAAAATGGTGAAGAAATCCAGAGTTGTGTAAATGTAAATATATATTAAAAAATATATACAAAATTTTATATATATATATTTCTAATATATATGTTCACATTTACAACACTGTTGTGGATTTCTTCACCATTATTATTATTATTATTATTATTATTATTATTATTATTATTATTACTTAAAAATGCACAAATGCAATAATGTTAACATGTCAGCCATGTTAAAGTCGTGATGTATCTATAGACACAATAATAATAATAATAATAATAATAATAATAATAATAATAATAATAATAATAATAATAATAATAATAAATATTTAGCAATGATGATAATTCACAGAAATCTCGTATGTGCATAACATCAGTAGAACATGGAGAATATTGATAATGCTATGATCATAAAAAATTATTAATGGAAATAATATAGATATATAACTGTTAAATACTTGAAATATGTTAAAATCACAGATACGAAATTCTTAGTGAATTTAACATAGAGATGCAACTGTTAAACGCTTCAAATATGTTAAATTAACAAATACAAAAATGACTCGGAACTGAAATTCCTTTCCATGATAAAATTCAAATCTGATAACGAGATCTATAAACCCGACCGCCCCCGCCCAACGCCGCCCTCCTGGAAAAAATTGGGGGGGGGGGGGGGGAAACTGCCCATCGCCCCCCCAAAAAAAAATTTGGGGGAAAATAACTTTCTCAATGAAAAAAACGACTGGAAAATTGGATAACAATGCATATACTCGGAACCCAATTAATACTTGAATAGGGAATTTAAAAATCTGATACATTTTTTTTTCCGGCTGGAAACTTAATTAACGGAAAAGTTAAATGGCTGAAAAAAAAGAGTTCGCAAACAATAGACTGTGCGTGTTAGCTAGCAGAGTTTAAAAAGGATGATGGGAAAAAAAACATATACAGAAAGGCAAATAGAATAGGAATAGAATTTGTGAAGGATTTACTGTATGTATATATATATATATATATATATATATATATATATATATATATATATATATATATATACATATATATATATATATATATATATATATATATATATATTATATTTGTGTATGTAAGAATATATATATATATATATATATATATATATATATATATATATATATATATTATAGAGAGAGAGAGAGAGAGATTTTGTACTTCCTTAAGAAATTTCATAATATCCAATATCACAAGACATGCTGTACATTCGTAAGGTGCCTGAGAAAATCTCCGTTGGCAACAGTGGTCTCAAGTGTCTGCGTTCGAGTTTCAGTTGTTCTTTATTATTTAGTGATTTTTCACGAGATTCATAACAAATTCTGTGACGTGACACATTTCGACAGGGAAAGCAATGTCCAGCGAGTCCTTGGAAGCACGTACTTTCACTCTAGACTTTCTTTTTTGTTGAGTATTTGGCCATTGTAAAGTAGTGGTTTTATTTAGAAAGTCAAGCCTTAAAGCCTTCGCTGGTACCGTTGCCATGGTAACTCAGTGTTACCTCACGCGGTACATTGTTGTCATTACTTGAGATTCTTTTGGACTTTCCCTTCTAAGTCCACGGGAATTAATGAATCTTAAAGATGCGGACTTTCTCTTTTAGTCCAAAACCACGAGGAATTATTTAACTCGGTCTAAGTTTTGGACTTTTCTATTAAGTCCAAAACAAAGAAGAAATAATTTAATTAAATGTATGGACGTTTTGGACTTTCATCTCTAAGTCCACAGAATTTAATTTACTATAAAGAAGACGAGGGACTTTTTCTTTCAGTCCAAAAATCAAGAATTAATTAAACTATAGAAGTTTTGGACTTTCCCTTCTAAGTCCAAAATCCAAGAGGAATGAATCATCTGTATAGAATTGTTGGCCTTTCCCTTTCTAAGTCCAAAACCCAATAAGAATTAGTCTAATTAACTGTATAAAACTTCCGGACTTTCCCTTCCAAGTCCAAAAACAAAGAAGAAATCATTTGATTAACTGTATAGAACTTTCGGACTTTCCCTTCTAAGTCCAAAACCCAAGAAGAAATCATTTAATTAACTGTATAGAAGTTCTGGACTTTCCCTTCCAAGTCCAAATACATCCCTATGCGCGCACCTGAAAATCCAGACGAATAAGAACGTACAAAAAACAAAAAAAAAATAAATAAATAAATAAATAAAAACAGAAAAAAGGAAGTTGACAACAACAGTATTTGTGTAATTAGTGAGAAAAAGAGAGAGTTTTGTCTCTCCTCTTGCCTAATGAGGTTCTAGCTGAGGTGTTCTTCCTTCCTCCCTCCAACCTTCTCACTCATTAGTGAGGCAAGTTCACTTGAGGTATTTCAAAGTTGTTTTTTTTTTTTTTTTTGGTGTGTGAGTTCTTTTACAGTAGATAGAGGTTTAGATAGAGCGTTAAGATATGTGTGTGTGTGTAAGTGTGTGTATGTGTGTGTCATGTTACAAAGTATTTTTTTGCGTGTGTACGTGTTTCTAAGATAGTGTGATTTTTGTAAGTACATCTGCATTCACACACACACACATATAATATACATACATATACATATGTATAAATCCATATATACATATAAATGTGTATTTATATACATATGTATGTGTGTGTATACAGTATACATACATTTATACATAGATAAGTTAAGTATACCTTAGTTTTACCAGACCACTGAGGTAGATAGATTAGATATACATGTATATATATCGTCTCAACATAATTTCCTCTGTGGATGCTTTCAGCCCCTTGTGAAAACTTAATAATAATAATAATAATAATAATAATAATAATAATAATAATAATAATAATAATAATAATAATAATAATAATATAGATCCCGAAGGCATCAAAACACTGACAAGAAAAACCAATAAGGGAAACTAAAGCATAATGATTCCATTCCCACCAACAAGAGTACTGACGATTTTGATCACAGCCCAAAATCATCCGGTATACTATCACCTATAGGCTCCATTCCAGCCGGAAATTCCATTAGCCAGACCACCAAGTGGTCGCTGGATTAAATGGACTTCGAATGGACGACAGAGGCCAGCAGGAAATGGAGAAGCAATATGAGTACTTGGGGCTTTCGTGTGTGCTTAGCATACGCCATCCTCAGGGCGTGTTGCAAAGTGGAAGTGAATATCGGTGGATGTTTGATGCATGATACGTATGGGAATAACCCTTCTCTGTGTAAGGTTCTAATACCTAATGTCTTTTCATTGACCCATGATGACGTTTTTAATAGTTTTATAGCTGGGTTGCCTTTTGTGTGGTGGATCAAAGCTCTCTCTCTCTCTCTCTCTCTCTCTCTCTCTCTCTCTCTCTCTCATCTCTCTCTCTCTCTCTCTCTCTCTCTCTCTCTCAGTGTATTTATATATATGACATAATCTCTGTAAGGTAACCATACACCATTTTTTAAAAATTTACCTGTTATAACCATCTCTCTCTCTCTCTCTCTCTCTCTCTCTCTCCTCTCTCTCTCTCTCTCTCTCTCTCTCTCTCTCTCTCTCCCCGGGAAGAATAACTAACAAAGCAGCATCAAAGAAAAAGGAATTATGAGATGAACCTCTGCATGAGGAAAACAAATAAATTCCCTCCATCTCTTTGTTTACTTTGAGTATGGTCGAGCAAGTACAACAAAACATGTCTTCTCAGAGGTTCACAAAAGTATGGCAAACTGTCTGCTGATGCGTGAATTCCTATTTTTCTTGGTAAGGCAAGCTCTATGCTGCGTAAAATGCACATATACACAAATGCACAGGTATTCAATTCATTGTTTATCATGTATGCATTCATGCATTCTTATTATTTTTGTCTACACAAAAATGAAGAAGTGAAAGCTTTTGAATTAAGTTTGAACTTCAGAAATTCCAATGATTCAAACACCCATAAATGACTGAGAATATTCTAATATCATTCTATCATTTTGGTCCGTGGAGTTATCAGTCATCAAGCCTCATCTTGTACGAAGGGGTGGACGAGATTAATACGTGTATCACATTGTCAGTTTTACTTGAAGTATACACGTACCAATATTCCATCCGTCTCATCGGGACATATTTTGTATTCCGGGAAAACGATACGAGAATGATACACGATATTGCAGTGTTGTCAGTTTGTAATACGAACGATGAGGTGTTCATTCACGTGGAATGGACAGGTATTGGACAGGTACGCTCAGGTAAATTGGTGGATATTCATTTTTATTACTGCAGAAAATATTAGAGAGAGATTTATGCATTAGCATATCATGAGTATTAAGAGTAAGTGTATCGTAAGTATATTTATCTTATAATCACCTAGCCATGGCCAAACCTCGGTGCTAGTGACTGGACTCTCTCTCTCTCTCTCTCTCTCTCTCTCTCTCTCTAAATATATATATATATATATATATAAATATATATATATATATATATATATATATATATATATATAATCAACACAATCATGTGTAGAACAGAATACATTTCTGACCCAAAACGGGATCGAATCCAGGTCTTTACTTTCAACTGAAAGGACTGGGTTCGATCCCGGAGTCAGAAATATATATGTATATACGAGTATATATATATATATATATATATATATATATATATATATATATATATATATATATATATATATATATATATATATATATATATATATATATATATATATACATGCGTGTAGGTATGTTCATATACATAATACACAATACAGTACACATGAGTTTTAACACACAAAGATATGATATACAATGATACCCAACAATACACAAGAAAATAAAATAACAGAATCAGTCATTTCGGCGATTTAAAAAAAAAACTAATTCTCAAATCTCTTCGATATTAACAAATTATCAAGTAATTAAGCTTCATATTAAGCTTTTATACAAAGCTTCGCGAAAGCGATAATCAGCTTTAAATTTGATCTGAATCGCGAATTTCCTCGCGAATGTCCAGCTTCTAATTACAAGCCTTTGACCTTGCACAGTGAAATGAATTAAATTCTCCCATTTTTTCCGGGGAAGGCGCAAGATTTCACATCTTCATTTAAGCCATTTTTTTAGTTTTCTGTAAAAGAAAACTATTGTGCCGGCTTTGTCTGTCCGTCCGCACTTTTCCTGTCCGCCCTCAGATCTTGAAAACTACTGAGGCTAGAGGGCTGCAAATTGGTACGTTGATCATCCACCCTCCAATCATCAAACACACCAAATTGCAGCCCTCTAGCCACATTAGTTTTGATTTTATTTAAGATTAAAGTTTGTCATAATCGTGCGTCTGGCTATAATATAGAGAAGGCCTCCACCAGACCGTGGTTAAAGTTTCATGGACCGCGGCTCATGCAGCATTATACCGAGACCACCGAAAGATAGATCTGTTTTCGGTGGCCTTGATTATACGCTGTAAAGAAAACTCGATTGCGCCGAAGAAAACTCGGGGCATTTTTTACTTTTTTTTTTTATCGCGCATGCGCCAACTGTCTTTTATGATATTCTTTTATTTTCTTCATTTAATTCACTTATAATTCTTCTTGTTCCTTATTCCTAATTATGTTACTTCCTGATTATCCAGATTATTCACTTAGTTATTCATTCCGTCGTTTCGTTTCTTTATTGTAAGTGAAAATACACAACACACGCGTACTGTGTACACATGTATAGGTACACATGTATAATAAACATGTGTATGGATGGAATTGTACACATGTCTGACTTTAACTAATGCGAGAGTATCTTTCTCATTCCACAAACATATTTACATTTTTTTTTTTACAGTATTTCGATGAATAAGTTCAATGTTCCATGAAAAATGTCAGCCAAGAAAAATAGTGTAAAATTTAAAATGGTAAAGTTTATTTCACAATCAATTTATGAATGGAGGCTTAAAATCCTGAATGAGATTCTATGAATGGCGTAGTAGTAAGAGCTTACTATACTATAGGTTCTTCAGAGTATGTGAACCTGAATTTAATCTAGTTTTTTTTATAGGTTTTTATAGGTTCTTAAACGATCAAAACATGTACATCATTTTGACATGATTGTGAACTGAAAGCGCACTGAATCTTGACATATATAATGGATTTAGAATTACTGATAAAGATTAAAACCT
Source organism: Macrobrachium rosenbergii (assembly GCA_039081455.1). NCBI lineage: Eukaryota > Metazoa > Arthropoda > Malacostraca > Decapoda > Palaemonidae > Macrobrachium > Macrobrachium rosenbergii. Next base: position 22,462,599 of record JANJGK010000046.1, read on the forward strand.
GGCGTAACATACAAAAACATACACATGCAAACGTATAGATTCGCTCTTAATGGAGTCTGGCCTTTGAAAACATACCGCCTTCAGATGAAGAGAACTTCAATATAATCTGCAAAAGAACTTGGGATTTTTTTTCAATCGAGGGCAGACATTTGCATAGATATTAAATTTTCGAGGGTAGTTATACCTCGGCTCCTTCAAGCGGTTTAAGCACCATCTTTGGAAGCGAAGGAGGAACTTTGACTTGAAAGAAATTAATATGGTTTGCATTCAGAATGACCGCTGGGAATCCATTGCTTGCGATGGTATCTGGTTGGGGTCAACATCCTCGGGTCGTCTCTACGCTAGGGGTTGCAAATCAGTTATGAGAGGGTAATTTTAAAGGTAATTTTAATTATTATTTTCAAGTTGTTCGAATTATACCCAGCTCAGAATCTACTGTCCAAGGAAACTTTCAAGTTGTGTGAAATTATACCCAGCTCAGAATCTACTGCCTCAGAAAAACATGGCAGTTTCTTCACTGTCTACGCTCAGTTCAAGCGAAGATATGGTGCATTAGGCTGCTACCCTAATGCTATTCTTGCATTTTAATATATTTTTATCTATTTATTTATTTATTTTCTCTTTTTAATAAGTGAGAGCTTTCTGTATTTCCCTTAACCTTCTCTTATTTTGGTATAACCCACAATCCCCTTGCTCACGGTAGCCAATCAGAATCGTCCTTTTTTAAAATCTGCCAATCTCATTGGCTGAGACTTTAAACGTGTGTGTTTGTGTGTGTGTGTGTGTATTCGAGGGTGTTTTGACCTCGCTATTAGAGTAGTGTGTTTTTAGGGGTGAAACTGAAAGGACCTTCTCTGTGAAGATGGAATATTTACTGTGACAGAGAGGTGAGATAAACCATTTCTTCTTTCAAGTTTATTATTATTATTACTATTATTATATTATTATTATTATTATTATTATTATTATTATTATTATTATTATTATTATTATTATTATTATTATTATTATTGCTGCCATGAATGACTGTAAGGCTGCTCTGTGTATCAAAAAGTAATCCTTATTAGAAATGATAAGAATAACAATAATAATTACTATGCCTGTTATGAGAGAGAGAGAGAGAGAGAGAGAGAGAGAGGAGAGAGAGAGAGAGAGATTCTGCTGAGAATTACCTCGTCGAGGTCACTTGTTGAAAGTTATGGTATGTCAACATACATTTTGATGGAGTATCTCTCTCTCTCTCTCTCTCTCTCTCTCTCTCTCTCTCTCTCTTCTCTCCTCTCTCCTCTCTCTCTCTCTCTCTCTCTCTCTCTCTGTGTGTCTTTGCACCCGTAGCTATGACCCACACGAATCAACTGACAACCAGGACATATAATCTTCAGCTTAGGCCTACAGAAACATACCCACTTCTTAATGAAAATACCCAAACTGTTCCATTCCTCATCCAGTTCTGGCATCTAATTGGGAGTCACCTTTTCCCTTTTGAGCTGAATGAGACCTTCAGTTTCTTTATATGAATTCAAAGGCAGAACAAATCACCAAGAAATTTCAGTTTAATAGCAAGTTGAACTTGCCAGGACACTCATTTGATCAAGGATAAAAACAGTATTTCAACTCAAGTTATGTTAAATAGCGAGAGAGAGAGAGAGAGAGAGAGATTTCTTGGTAGTCTCCAGCCAGGGTACTCTGACCAGATGAAATTTTGCTTAATTTTGCTGATAGCTGTGTATGAATGTATGTATGTATGTATGGTGTATGTGCAGTATATATGTATGATGTTTGTACGTATTAAAACATCACTTCTGGATACATTTAATGTACGTGAAGTTTATCAAAAGTTCGTATTTTTAAAAATTTTCAGTAATTCGTCTGCTGAGTTTGTGTTACCAAGATGTTTACTGCAGAAATCTTAAGAGATTATTTTTTTTTTTTTGTAAAGTTAGGTATTCATGGTATTATGATCTTATTAAATAATGATTTAATACAATTCTTGTAAGTATTAATAAAAATATGAATTATTAATTAGTTTATTAAAGAAAAAGACAATAGTCAATTATTTTAGAATAATCAGCTGACGAGTCAGAGCAGACGAATTTCTTGCAGGGAAACAGGCCTAAAATAAATATACGACAATACAACGAAATCGTAAAAATATAAAAATAATAAATTTTTCATTTTTAATATCTTATATTTGTTACATTTTGGTTATAACATACCCGAATTGGAAATATTTTAACCACAAATTATCATATAACAAAATCCTTCAAGTTACTCTGGTGCAAAAAGTTGCCAATCATAATTTTATTTGTAATTCACTTACTAATATCTGTAAGATTTACTTGCAAATATTCATAGATAATGAGGCGTTATATATTTCATAATTAGTATCATATATTAAACAGAGTAATCTCTTCAAACATTCTTGAAAATCAACGGCAATTTCTTATGTATTTGCAAGAGATATCCGTGTAACTATTTTTATCATTATTTTACATTGAGCATCTAATTGGCCCAGTTCTGACTCACTTATATGCTTTTAATACATTTTTAGTCATATTTTTAGCTATTCAATCCAAACTGGTTTCATTTGCTTAGTGACGAATTCAATGTTATTGCATTTCATTTTTAGGCCTGTTTCCCATTTTTTATGACGTCTGTCTATTTTATTACAAGACAACTTCACGGAAGCTTCATAAAATGTCTAATTTCTCAGTTAAATGTAAATTTTGAGAGGCAATTGTTTAAAATAATTTATTATAATTCAAATCTATGACTAATGTTGCATATATAAAGAGTTTTGAATATTTTTATGTGTTTTACTTTAATTCCTTCGTCAAGTTTCAAAATTCGTCTGCCTGATTCTTTTACCAGATCTGTATAGGAAAATATCTTTGATATTTCTCATTTTAAAGTGAAATACGCTAATAATAATACTTATTGGCACAAAATAACAATATTACTAAGTATTTATTCTAGTTTTGTCCACCAGTTTAATAGAAATATTTTTCTAAATGAAATTTGCAAGATAAGACAATAGTCTTAAATTTTAAAACTCCGAATCATTACAGTTGCTATTTAATGTTTTTAATTTTAATTCTTTATACAGTTTTGAGGCGAAAGTGAATAATATTTATCATAAGAGAAAATCAGAATTTATTTATAATCTATTTCATATAAAAATTCTTATAGAATTTTTCACATATTACGTAAAATTGAGGGTTAAATCCACAGAGTAAACAAATAAAGTTTCCAGTTACTCTTTAATATTTATTTTTATTTTATAGTTACTTTAAATGTCAATAGATGTCTATAGTAGCGCTGACCCACAGTTCCAAAAACCCAAAATTAAATACGAAAATGTTTCGAAAACGCTAAATAGAAATTTATTATATAATTTCATTGAAATTGAACTTTTTATAAATAATTCTCGTTCGTGGAACGATCTCGTGATGCAGTATTTATTTAGAAGTGATATTTAAAGTCACTTTTTTCAAGTTTTAGCGAAAATCTAACTTAATATGATGATGAATGTTTGTGTAATGTTCATTTTTATACAATTTATTGACGCTTTAACGCCTATTTTATTATTAATTTTGTTATGTTGGTCTTTTATTAATCAGCTGTTCAGTGCTGTTGTTTTGTGAAGTCACGTGATCTGTCAGCTGTCAAATCGCCTTCAGAATCTGCTGAGTTACTGTTTTGATTAATCGATAATTCTTCCGTAATATACCGAAGGTGAGTCTCTTCCAAGTGCATTAGAAGTTTATTGATACTTATGTTGAGTAAGTGAAAGTGCTATATGAGCGTAACATGCTGAAAAAAGTGTCAAAATACGAAAAAAGGCCCAGGAAAGCTTGCCTTTTAACCGAGTGTCCTAATCGGCCATATATTCGCACATTTATATTACCCTTTAAGTGCTACAGTTTAGAAATTTATTCGTACTTTTTTTAAGTGAATGAAAGTGTTATATAAACGTAACTTGCCAAAAAAGTGTCAAACTAAGAAAAAAGGCCCAGGAAAGCTTGCCTTTTAACTGAGTGTCCTAATCGGTCATATATTCGCTGTCATGTATATTGCCTTTTAAGTGCTAATGCTTAGAAGTTCATTGATAGTTTTGTTAAGTAAAACAAAGGCTTATGTAAATGTAACCTTCAAAAAAAAAAAGTGTCCAAAATTCTTTAAAAAAAAAAAAGGTCACGAAAGTTTGCCCTTTACAGACCCCTAATCGGCCATATTTGCTCAGTCATATCTTACCCCCGTAAGTGCTAAGGCATCTTATTGAAGATTAATTATACTTAAAAGCACCATAATAATACTTGGTAATATTCTAGATTAGATTAAACTACGGTAGCCTAGATTTTGGCTGTATTAGAAGGCCCCCAGCCAGATGTCCTTGATAAGTGGAGCAAGGTCACCCCTAATTCCTGTGGCACTGAAAGTTTAAATCCTTTGACATGATTGTAGGATAATTTAGTCGAGTCCATTGTAGTTTGATGCTTTTTATTCTTTTACAGGAGCCTTAGGAGTGAGTTGGAGCAGCCTGGATGGAGTAGCCTGGATGGAGCAGCCTGGTTGGAGCAGCTCTACACAGTATTGAAACAGCTTCCAAGCGAAGCCTTTGGTGAAAGTGACTAAGGAAGCTTCAGAATGAAAACAGTATTAGGTAAAGGAAAGAGAAAAGGTGATATTTGGAGATTTTAAGCTACATACTAGTTTTACAGACACTAAAAATGTTTACACAGGGGTACTATACCCGTAGGAGGTGGAAGATAGGGTAGGTTAAGGTTTGTGTATAAAATTGGCAATTTTTTTTGTTTTTACAAGTTGCACAGAACAGAGGAAACCTCGGTAGGCAGATAGCGAGTCAGTGTCTTTACTGAGGTGTTGACAAAGAGGGAAAGGTGCTTTAAATGGTATAGCCTAGCCGATGTACGCACAAACCTAGCACCACGATGCCTAATGGAACCATAGCAGTAATAGCCTGTTAGCACTCCTGTTGTAATGTGCATTTAGATACCAGGTCTTCACCTGTGGGATTGGATAGGCCAGCTAGGGTAGAAGGAACTGCATTATTATTTTGAATAAAACAAGACCATTCAAATGCAGAATAGGTATAACTCGATCTTATTGCAGCTGTCAAGCCATTACTACCAGGTCATTTTGTAGTGAAAGGAAATCGTATTGATGCTGAAATTCGCAGTAGAGGACAGTTGACAATGTATTGCTGAAATATTTCCTGAATGCTAGTTCTTGAACATTAGACGTGCTCAGCTCGGGTTAGGTAAATGTTACGGAATCCGAATTAAAGTAAAAGTATTTTAAGAGTTTATAATCAGACTGCTAATAAAGTAGTGATATTGCTATTCAGGTGTTGAAGGAATTAATGGATGATGAAAAGGTCTTGAGTGAATTAGGTTAAAATTGGCCGTGTGATTTCCAGTCGTGATTAATTACGCAAAAATGTTTCCTCCTGTATTGGGTAGTAACACATCAAAATGTGATGAATTTATGACATTATCGCAAGTTAAAATATATCACAAGATCTTGTAATAAGAGAGCTGATGCATTTTTTGTAACTAATTAAGTATTATTTTGTTATAAGCAAATGGTAGTGAAGGTGTGCTGTGTATCAGCTTACCAAGTGTTTTTTTGAGCTATCATGCACCTTAAATGTAAGCAGTTTTCCAAAATGAAATGGTAGTCTTTGCATATATTTCTACAGGGATTTGTAATTCTTGTGTGAAGACAAAACTGTTAGACAAATTCAAGATCAGTTGTAATAATAACCCTTTCAGCTGCACTGAACTAGGTTTTTTTCGTGTTACTCAACGTAATTAAAATGGCGAGATAAATGTAGCATCAATGCCAGAGTAAGTGTGCATATGAAGAATTACCCATTAGCTTTTTGACTTGAATTTTGGAACTTTTGTATAAAAAAACTGTTAGGGTTGATTTCCATAGTGCCATAGCCTTGTGACCTAAGAAATAGTGTACTGTAGACCAGTTTCTTTGTAAGTGAGAACTTACACACCTCACACATATTTAAATCAAACTTTATTTTATAATTAACATAAATTCCTTTTTTCAGGCATGGCTGTACTTCAGATTTTAGGGTTATTCCAGTACATTCTATCCGTAAAGACAGTTTGATACAATTCAAAAGTTCCTACAAAACATGAGTGAGTTCTTTAGTTTTAGAGTACAACCAAAATCACTACTACTCTCCTACAGAATGCTAAATCCAGTTGAAACTTATCAATCTAACACTCACACAAACTGAGAAATGTCCTTTGGTAAAGCAAAGGTATTGAGAGGCCCAGTTGCAAGTATATTATTATGAGATTCCATTGGTAAGGGGACAGTTTTGATCACTTAAAGCTTTCGCTACTTTCTAACCTTGTTGTAGATTGACATTCAGCTCGTAAAATATACAGTTTCATCAGTAAAATTTTAATTTAAAGACACTATTTCTTAAGCTTGTTAGTACTTACTTTTTTTTTAGGGGAATAGATTAGTATCACAGATCAATAAGTGAGTTATAGATTTAAACATTTTTATTCATAAAATCAATGCACTAGGTTGTCAGTAGAATCACAGATCAATAAGTAAGTTATAAATTTAAACATTTTTATTCATAAAATCAATGCACTAGGTTGTCACATAATGCAAACATAACTGTTTTAATAAAAAAAAACTCATAGATGTCTGAACAAATAAAATTTCAGTGGTAAACTATTCTTATCTGAGTTACATGAGTTGTATCAAAATGCTTTTATAGATGTACTGAGATGCCTTCACTTTGCACTGAAATGACCTTGTATGTCAACTACGGGACTTGCATTTCAACTTCGAAATTGAGAAATAAACGCAGTAGGACAGGGGTCAACCAGTGATCATTGAAATCTGTAAGTTTATGAATTATGAACTTTCATTATTTTATCTGGTTTAATATTCTTGGAAAAGTTCATTATTAAAATCCTCAGATCCATTGCAACAAAAAGGTTGCTATGAATGCAGAAATATTTGTTTTACTACAACGAAATCAGTCATTTCATAACAGTGACATTACAGAAGTATTTGTATATACAATGAATGAAAGCTCAATAAGTTTATACAGCACTGAAGCCAGCTTTATCTTTTGTGTGGTCAGATTAAACAATACAAAAGTGACTAGGGCCAGAATTACCATATTCATCCTGGTTTTAATACTGTTAGTGAAAACCTTATGTGAGGGTGTGTGTGAACTAAAAATTAAATTTTGTTTTTCATGTAGCATCCAAATCTTAACAATATCTTGTAATATTGGTTGGAATACCTGTGATCTTATATGAATTATACTAAAGGACCACATTCTATTTCAGATTGAGATCTGAATTAGAACCGAGCCTTCTTTGTAGCACCGTTTGATCAATTGGAAGGTTGCTTGTCTCATAATGAAGGGAAAACTCTTTAGAAATAAAAAAATATTTTGTGATATTATATATATAAAAAACTGATTTTTTTTAAAATATTGGTAATAATTCTGAAGTTTCTGTAAAGTCGTAAGGCACTGAATTGCCAATGTTAGGACCTAATCAGAGATTTTATTTCAGGTGCTACAGTTTAAGCAGTTGAGTTAGGTTAGGTTAAGTGGGATATTCTGTAAATGATAATATAGTTAACATACAGAACTATTTACTGTAATTGGCATATTGAAACTTGAAATAAAAAGCCCCTGTTATTTATTTTAATCAAAGTAACAACCTAAACAACATATAGAACTATTAACTGTAATTTGTTCATTGAATCGTGAAATAAAAACCTCCATCACTTTTTGCACTCCAGCTCAATATTCAATTACGTTAATATTTACTATAGTTGTGTTGAAATAAAATTTAATTTCACAAAGTTTGTAAAAACCCTGTCGCATTTGTGCCCTTCTTAGTAAAAGGGGCCTAGGTATAGGATGCTTGGGGCCTGGTTATAACTGATTGTATCTTAATAACTTGTAAGCCAAAAGATCCCAGGTGGCCTGTCATTAACTTCCGCCTCATCCCCTCAGGAAAATATCTACAGCCTGTGAGCGTTCATGGGACAGATTGAACGGTCACCACAAGTTTCTGCTTTACAAGAACATAAACTTACGGAACGGTCACCACAAGTATCTGCTTTTCAAGAACGTAAACTTCAAGAGGCAACTACAGTTGTACTTTGTAAACCTGTATAATTTGTCAGAGTGTGGTTATTCACTAATTTTACCCGCTGGTAATGTAAAATATGAAGTAGAAAAATGGTCCCATTAACATTTATGTTGGACATAGTCATACCAAATGTAATCTTGCCACCTTCGACTAAAACTAGGATAGGGTCGAATTTATAGTACAGTATTGTGCAAGTCTTAGTTTATCAGGGTCATAAGTGTGCCCACTGACCAAATGTTCAGTTAAGTTTGCCCTTGCTTTTTGTAATTTCACAGTAGGAACTGTCAAAGTGTTTAACATAAGAGGTAGCTCATTACAGTCCAGGATACATACTTTGCCTCAATGTGCTGTTAGTTTATTATCGACTCTCAGGTAGCTAATAGGATTCATGATATATATTACACGTTCATTTCTTGTTACTTTAATATTAGCTAACGAATAGGTATGCATTATGCTGTTTATATATTTATACTCAAATTTTATATAAATGTAGTATCATAATTTAACCCATATGCTTCAAATTGGCATATCTTTATACCTAAATTTTATATTGTGTGATATCTGTAGACTTATTGTTTGAGGATACAGGTGGTTTTTCTTACAATTTCATATCGGTTTGCTTTCAATTCCTCTATCTCTTTCCAGATTCATTGTATTCCTAGGTTTTGTATCAGTTTAACATCAGCTATTGGTTACCTTGTTATGATTCATGATACATATAGTTTTTAAGTTTCATATTTCAGTATTGACTGTCATGTAGCTTATTATGTTTCAAGGTACTGTACGTAATTTGTAGTACAGAAGATTTTGGGCTGTTTAATATCTTTCAGACTGTTTGATATGATAAAATTTACGTAAATTATTTTAAGTAACTGTCCTGTGAGTTTAAATTAGCTGTCAGGTAATTCAGTAAATTTCTTGATGTGTGCTGTCTAAACAAGTTTCTTTGATAAATATTGCCTATAATAATGGTAATCTAATACCAGCTACCAGGTAGTTAAGGTCTCTTCAAGTTACGTTGCATTTGATGTAAAATTATCATCAGCTCAAATCAGTTATCGGATAGTCATGAATGGATTTTCAAAAGTTTTGTGTCGAGAAGTCTAGTATGTTTAAAGGAAACTTTTTGTTAACTTAGTTTATTATCACTTGTCAGTAATTGACTTTCTGTTGAAATAACTCGTAGTTTTCTTTTCAGTATCCAATAGGTTATTATTCAGTGCTTACTTGCTACAGCACAAAGTTTACATGGGGTTAATAGAAGGCTATTCTGATTACTTTGTCATTTTCCCAAATAGCTTATCAGAACAGTTTTATTGACTATGGAATGTATTCTCGGTAGTCAGTATAGTTAGGAATAGCTTTGTGGAACAAAACCTATTAGGTTTTAACTTCATATACTTGGTAATATTTTTGGCTACGGTACAAATGATTCTTGATGGTTTTTCTCAATAAGTTTTAAATGTATTGTTAAGCTAGCTTCCAATATGGTAGTGTATGGCAATCCAAGCTTCTATATTTCTAGTAGCCTAATTCCACACTGTTTCAGTTGTTGATTTATGTCCGAGTTCCTTGAGAATTATGTTCTTAATAGTTTTTAAAACTTGTCGTTGTAATATTACTTAAACGGCACTGTACTTTTACTGTAAGACTTAGTTACATACAGGCTTTAATACAGGAGGGATATCACAGCCTGGCATTTTTACATGTCAACATTCTAGGATAGGAAATATCTCAAAATTTAGCCTATTAATTTTTATCTCGATTTTGTTGATAAACAGAAAATTTGCCACAGTATCAAGTGACTGAATAATACTCTTAAATTTGTGCAAAGTTTGCCATGGAAATAATGTGTCTTGATAAACATCAACTGTAAATTAATAAAAAGTTGCAAACTCTGCATATTTCAAGACACTGCCAACATGTGGAGGTTCCAAATTAGAAGTATAACTTTGAGACCATATTTTTTAATGTTGACAGTTGTAGGAAAGTGATGCAGTAAGTAAATTTACACGTAAGGGAGTCTTGCTGTAGTTAAATTAATTAGGCATTACTTGAATGTGATATCAAAGATAATTTTTTCCCAAGATGATATTTTGGAGAAGGGAATTTGAAGTCAACTGAAATTCAAAGTGTTGCTTTTAAAATGGGTAGGTGTTTTTAACAATGGTAACTTAGGTATATGAATAAGTAAACTTCTTGAAGTGCACTTTTTTTATGTTTGGATATTTTTTTTATATATTTTTAATATATGAATTAATAAGCTTTCTCATTTATGAGACGGGCTTATTCTTAAAGTTACATTAATAGTTACAGTAGACTTTCTAGGTACAGTAATAGGTAGACTTTGTAGGGTACATAGACTTTGTAGGTACATTGATATGTAGACTGTAGGTACATTGATATGTAGATTTTCTAGGCACATTGATAGGTAGACTTTGTAGGTACATTGATATTAGACTGTAGGTACATTGATATGTAGATTTTCTAGGTACATTGATAGGTAGACTTTCAAGGATGATTAAAATCATCTTGAGAACTAATCAGTATTTTTCACTATATAAGACTAAATATTGTCCAAGCTTTTGTTGTAAAAGGGAGGTTCATTTCCTAGTGGACTTATTAGCCAATAGAGTGACAGCTATTTAATTAACTGATACTATTAAGCGAATCGTACATCTTCCTTGTAAGGTTCCGGTGGAGGGATTGATTTTCCATGAAAGATGTAGATTAGAGTCAATTTAGGTTCAAGAAGTTTAGGATCTGTGTGGAAAGAGACTACCTGTAATTGATACAAAGTGAAAGGAAGATATTTTGACGTTTAAGGATTTTGGTTATAGGCATGCTTTCCCTGAGAATGACCTGAAATAAAGCCGTGTAAACAATTAGCCAAGGAAATTCTGAATGCTTATCAAAAGCACTTTCTTATCAGAAGAGTTCTGTCTTGACTTAGGAAGTAAACTGGTTTGGTCACTGTTTGACAACATGTGTCATAGATGCTATTGGCTTTGTTAATGTAAATTGTTTGAGAAACTGACATTTAATATTTCTGAGTTACAGGTTTTGTCAATTTTAAAACTTGATGCAACAGTGTCTTGAAATATGTGGATTTTTTATTTTTTATAAGGTTAGGTATAAATCCTTTCTTTGTGTAATGTTAACATTCAGTTTCCCATTAATTTGAGTATTAATAATGATCAGATCAAAAGTCGGTTAACCGTTTGTTAAGATGTAACTTTTAAAATGGGAATATTTTGTAATATGAATTGTATGTTGATTTTGGTGTAGTACAAGAACTTCTGTACTTCAGATTTTTGCTCAGTTCACATCAAGTCTCATAACCTTCATTCAACTTTAGTAGGTAACTTATGCCCCTGTTATTTCTCAGCACAACAAAAAAAAAGCTTAAAGACAATTAAAAGATTAGTGGTACCAAAAATTTAAGAATATGAAAATATCCATTGCAGTACTTCCTTCATTATAGTATCCCAGGTGGATATTACAGTCAAGGTTTGATGAACTAAATTTTGGGTGTTGTAGCCACACAAATTGTCCCCATAAGTCAGTGTTTGCAGAAATCTGAAGTGGCAACATGTTTCAGTTGATATAAGCAGTAGAAACTACGCATAAAAATGTAATATTTTTCTAAATTGTTATGACTAAGTTAGAAATTGCTAATGCTTATTCTTCACTCTGTATTCTGACTGTACTTTAATTTCTGTTGAAAGATACGCTACATTCAAGGCATTCCTTCGCCGTCTTTAAAAGCTGAAATGCTCTCTCTCTCTCTCTCTCTCTCTCTCTCTCTCTCTCTCTCTCTCTCTCTCTCTCTCTCTCTCTCTCTCTCTCTCTCTCTCTCTCTCTCTCTCATATATTTTAATGAGGCAGTCCTGCACATTTTATGCTTTGCCAGTCTCTTTATGGTCCTCTGAAACATCACTTCACATTACGCCTTGTATGCTTTAAAGCACCGTTGCACACTTGACACACCTTGCAAGAGGAGTCTTGCACGCTTGAATTGATTTGCTAAAACCCCTCTATCCAAGCACATACTACATACCATTAAGGGGGCTTTTGGAGTTGCTTCCAGTTACAGGGATTAAGTACGTCACTATTAAAATTCTCGCTCTCGACACGCTTACCCTTAAAACTTATAGATGTTCAGCAGTTTCATGATTACAGATATTTGGATCTTAGGTTGTCAGGGTGTGAACTTATTTGTGTTCATCACCATATTTCTAAGTGAATTCTCAAGTTTTAGTCTTCTAAACTTTTTGTGTTACAAATGTTTTATACAGTGATTTAAGTTTTGAGTGTCTTATTGTTAATTATTGAGCAGGGAGTCTTTATGCTTTTATGCTGAGAACATAGTGAGAACTAGAACAGTGTATTTGAAAATTTATGAACTTGTACGTAAAGAAAAGTGTAAGATTTATTTGTAATTAAGGAACACAAGTTGAAGTACAGAAGTCTTATATTACATTGTATAGATTGTAAACTGGGAATAATTTTTGTAAACACTTGAAATAAAGGACTCCTTCGAGCCAGCATTGTAATGCCCTGAGGAGGAAGTGTCCTCAGCAGGAGGTATTATAAGTGGTCAGTCATTAGTTTCGAAGCTGACTCAAAGGACTGTTTTCTAAGTTGACAGCTGATTGCTGAGGTGGGATAAGGCCTGTTTCCCCTGCGTCTTTCCCAGTTTATTCCTTTTACTCTGGCGTTGCTGAAGATTGTTAGACCCATTCAAATGTAAAATAAGTTTTATGCACAGGAATTCCAAGGAAGGTTTAGTAAGGTTAAGGTTACCACAGAACAGCCTTAGCCTCAGTCTTACGGCTGTATTTGTACGGAAGCAGATGCTTTCTTGACACGGAAAGAACCTGTAGGTTTTTACTGCTAGAATTTTGTACCAAACAGATGCATAATGCCAACGAAACCTAGCTCTATGAATAACATTGGGGAAAGTCTTTTAAGATTTCATGCATTATAACATTTTATTTTCAGTTTTCTTTTGTGATTTCATTGTAGATTTTCTCCGGCGTCATTATACAGAACTCGAGTCTTGTACCGGTAAACCTCGTAGAAAATGAAATACATTAAACAAAAGACAAGAGATTACAATACATGTATTTTAAAATGTGTTAGCCTTTGATGATTAGCTCTGTAATGGATAGAACTCTTACCTTAGACCTCTGTAGACAGATGTACTTTCAAATTTTTGTGAATAGGGCTATGTGATCTGTCTTCATGGATTTTTATATCTAAGATTGGCTTGCTTTCTCAATGGAGAATTGACTAAAATTACTGAGCATAGTCATGCGTAAAAAATATTCATAGTGAATTACTACTTGAAATTCTTCTCTTATTTATTAAGAAAAATTAATTTGGGGAAGTATGCATTTTGAATGGTCACATTTTACTTAGACGTTGATTATTAGATTTTGTCTTTAACGTATTTTTTCCTGGGCAACTTCATGTAAATGTGGTGTGTTAATGTAGAAAATTTAATCTGCAGAACATCAGTTACTGAAATTAGAAAGCTTATTTTCTTGGACAGAATTTATTTGTTCTGATGTTGGACCTTGATTGACTATCATAAACTGGGTTTTTATTTTGGTAGTTTACATGAAACTTTGTCATAGAAGGATTAAATTAAGTGTATTAGAGTATTTGGAAAATTAAAAACTATCCTTTTTGGTCAAAGTATATGACAATACTCTTAATTATATTTAGGACACATTCTGTCCTCTCAAAAGGGGGTACCAGCTTGGGGCTTAAACGCCTTCCCGTCTCAGGGGGACATTTCGTTCGTGTACTTGACATAAAGGAGGGACAAATACCATGACGGCCCTGTTGTTAGAGGATGTGCGAGAAACCTTACGAAGTGGTAACATCGTCAGTAATTAGGCAAACGTGGGTGTATAATCATAAACCTAGAATGGACAGAAATCTGTTTGGCAAGTCTGCCAAGGTATAATATAATAATGAAGGTTTTGGTGTGTTTGGGAAGATTAAGCTGTCACCAGACACTGTACTAAATGTTACGCTGGGTGTTTTGTGGTTCTTTGAAACGTCCGGAGTTCACCGAGTGCAAAGGGTGGTTTTAAGAGCAGTGGTTTTCCTTCTCATTTAATGGGTTGAGAAGATTCTCCTTATTTAAGGTTACCTCTGATTGAAAACGTAACTATGAAATAATTCCATTAAAAGCTTGCTCAGCAATGTATGAAATAGTAACTGTGGATAAGATAGTTCTCCTTTCCTTACAGAAAGAAGTTACTCAAATATTTAATGCCAGTTTTGGTGGTGAGTACTAGAGTTAATGATTGTTGATTGAATCCGGGTTTTTGCTAATTTCCGCTAAAGTTTTTTTGTCAGTTGAAATTTTCAAATAGGCAACTAAGAGTTACATGTCCCTAATGTAATATAGTTACGTAATGGTGCCACTTTTTTGAGGACATACATGGTTTGGAATGTGGGATAAAATATTTGATTTTTTGATTTGTTGATGACACTGAAATGTAGGAATGGTGGTGCTTTTGCACTGGCAAAAAGTTGTTTTGGTGTACCTTTGTGATGCAGTAACTTCTGAATTCACTGAAATGATAAGTTATTTTACAGTTATTGTACCTGACCATGGGCAGCTTGATTTAAGGCAGGGGTGGAGATATATTTTGTGAATTTTCTACTTTTCACTGATTATTATTACATACTTGAGAAATGTTGAAGTGAGGTATTTATTTAGGACCAGCACTCAGGAAACCTCCTGAACGTATTTTGTCAGAGAATAGAGATGTTCTTACCATATTGGTAGTTTGGGATTTAAGTTTTAACTCATGATGTTTCAGAATGAGAGCGAGTAAAGATTACTGTTTGACATTTTTAAGTATTCATAATAATTTTTCTCTAGGAACATTTAATGAGAGGTTGTGATTCAATGTTATGTTCTCTTAAGTTTGTTACAGTAAGTTTTTTGGTTGTCATGTATATAGGTAATGATTCTGAAAGATAGATTATAACGGCACTTTTGATTTGGTGTGTAGGGGATTCCTGGAGTGTTCCATCACGATGGTCTAGTTTTGGACCAAGAAAAAGTTTGGTTCACAACAGTAGATTCTGGAATATGGAAACAATTGGCTTGTGGTAGGGGTGTCTTGTACTGAGAAAGTGTTTGCTTGTAATAATCTGTTATTCAGTTTTATTTGGTGACAGTGGATTTGATACTCAGATGTTTGGTGGTGACAGTGATTTGGTATTCAGATGTTAGGTGGTGATATTGGATTTAATATTCAGACATTAGGTGGTGACAGCCGATTTGGTATTCAGATGTTAAGTGGTGATATTGCATTTGATATTCAGGTGTTAGGTGGTGATATTGGATTTGATATTCAGGTGGTAGTTGGTGATATTGTATTTGATATTCAGTTTTATTTGGTGACAGTAGATTTGATATTCAGATGTTAGGTGGTGATATTGGATTTAATATTCAGATATTAGGTGGTGGTGTCGGATTTGATATTCAGGTGTTAGGTGGTGATGTTAGATATGTTATTATGCAGGTTTTTGTGACAGTGGATTTGATCTTCAGCAAAATATAGGTGACGCTGAGTTTTGTATACAGCAGTTTCTAGTTGACATTGAGGTGTGTATCCAGCAATCTGTTGGTGATGGTGGAGTTTGGTACTCAGAAATCCCTTGCAGTGGAGTTTAGTATTCTTCAGTGAGCTCATGACAGTGGGATTTTGTTTACAGATAATTTGTAACAGTAGAGTTTGTCATTCAATGTAAGTTTGTAAGATCACAGTTTTACAGTGTGTCAGTTCGTGATATCGCAGTTGGGATTCAGTTTGTGTGTTGTTGCTTATAGTTATCCTGGTTCCAGTCCTTGTTCATGATAATTTTAGATTGTCTTGTGGGTGAGTGATGATAGAATTCAGTATCCATTGTTGTCAGTATGTTTTGAGTTCATAATGTAAAGTTTACAGTGCAATATAAGTTAGTTGCTAGTGTTTAAATGGTGTCTTGCATTCAGCAAACATTCAAGATGGGTCTGGATTCAGGAAACCATTGTCCTAGCCAGATTATGGTTTAGAAATCCTGTTGGTTTACGATAGTTTTGGAATTAGAAAGTCTTTTGGTCTGTGATGCTCTGACACATCAGGAAGTCTGTTACCCCGTAGGTGGGTTGTGCCGTGAGTGCTCTAGGCATTACTTAAGGTCCTTTGCAACATACCTTTGGCCTCTAGCGGCCACTCCTATCATTTCTTTACTGTACCTCCATTCATATTCTCTCTTCCATCCTACTTTCTGCCCTCTCCTAAGAATTTTCTCAAGTGCAGTTGCTAGGTTTTCCTCCTGTTACACCTCGAAAACCTCCTTTACTCTCAGTTTCTCTTTCAGCACTGAATGCCCTTACAGGTCCCAGCACTCGGCCTTTGACTTAGTAGGTTTTATATTCCATTCCAGGAAGTCCGTTAGTTAACAGTACTTTTACATTTAATGTAGCGTCTGATATTGTGGAAATGTATGTTGGGACACTTTTGCTTTCAGGAAGTTTGTACTGTCATAATTTTACTTGAAGAAATTCTGTCAAATAGGTCTACCAGGTCTCCCAGGAATTCTGTTTAAATCCGTGTTGAATAAGTTGTTGATTAGGGATAGTTTCGTGGTTTAGTAATTCTGGTGGTTTGTGCATACATGCTCATGTACAATTCTGTACTGTTGCATTTGCTTGTGGGAAGTCGTATCTTTTTCCTTGTTAAAAATATTCCAAGAAAATGACTGTTAGCTCTGATACTTCTGCATTCAAGGTATCTGAGTTTGTAAGACATTGCCTAGAAAGTCTCTTACTTTATTATCTTTTTGACTAGAAAGCGTCCGTTTTTGTTGTCTAGAAAGTATCTTAAAAGTCACCTAGTTCTTATGTTTCTTGTCCAGAAAGATTTTTAATTGTGAGATTTTGTAGGTAGTGCTATAGACTTTTTTACTTATCAGAAGTCCATTCATGCAATTTTGGCTTTGTCTTATTCCTCATGAGTCTTTTGTCCAGAAATTCTTTGTATCTTTGCCTAGAATGTGTTTTGGATTCAGGTATTTACATTTCAAGTTTGTGTTTTTGTTCAGGAGTTCTCTTACTCCTGTCATTACAGGAGTGTCATCCAGAATGATTATATTTGAGTGTACATTTCTTAGACAGTGCCTTGATTTGGGAGAGTTTTCTTTGCCTAGGAAGTGTTATTTTTTAGATTTACTTCTTAGAAAGTGTGTAAGTATAGAAGATGTGTTTTATAGACAGTGTATAAATTCCAGTGAGTATTTTCTCACCGGAAATTGTTAAATTTTGATTCTCTTTGATGGTGAACCTGTTGTACTTAGTCTGTCACTGAATTTACTTGCTTAAGTACTTTAGTTTTGTTGGCTTACAAAGTTTTTTTTTTTTTTATTTTAGAGAGTATTTGGCCAAAAAATGGAGATTATTTGCTTTGAAGATGTCAGTTATGAAAAGTATTTTGTCAGAAAAGTGTCAATTTTGGGGAGTTTTGTGTTTATGAAATGTTTCAGTTTGGGAGAATTTTGTGCCTGAAAACTAGGAGAGTTTTTAAGAAGTCGGTCATTGTTTTGATAAAGTGAGATAAAAGGCCAAGAATATATCTCAAATGCTGACCAAAATAAAGCTTTAAAGTTATGGGGAAATTTAAGTTTCTAAGCAGTATGGTACTGCATTAGTTTTTCAGAGACATGTCTTGGGGTTTTAATGTCTTAAATGAAAACCAGTAATCTTTCTCTGAATTTATCATAACCATTACTTGGTCTTATGTAGGCCTGTTTTTGTGATCTGTGCAGTAACAGTCCTTAGGCTTGTATCCTTGCTGTAGTGAACATATGAAACTGTCATTTTGAGTTGTAGCCTGTTCTAGTGAGCAATATGTTAGAATTCATTTGGAGCTGTTGACCTGTTCTAGTGAGCAATTTGTTAACAGTCATTTTGAGTTGTAGGCCTATTCCAGTGAGCAATGTTTTAACAGTCATTCTGAATTGTAGGCCTGTTCTAGTGAGCAATATGAAATTCTAGATGTACATAGACTTTTTACCCTGTTTGCTTAGAAAAATAAGTTTTTTATATGCCAGTTTTATAGTTGTGTGACCCTATTCTAACAAGCAAAACAGAAATTTTTTCGTCTTTGGGCACCGTTCTGATAGGCAAGACAAACAGAAATTTTTAGTCATATTTGGTGGACAATATGAAACAGATTCGTAGAATTGAATCCTGTTTCAACGACCAATACAAAACTTATTTTCGTAGCTTGTTAGCCTGAAAGTTGAAACATTCAGTGTGTAACACCCAGTCTCCAAAAACACCCAAAGGAATAACCCAGTCACGTACTGGAAATTCTTCCCTAATGACCTGGCAATGGGGCGACTTCGTGAGGCGCTATCGCACAGAACCTAACCCTTGGCCTGGTGGTCCACGTGTACGGCGAAGGCTGACGTTAGTCCGACCTGCTGTCCTGCTGGGGGAGGAAGAACGGGGCAGGAGGATAGTAGCTTTGCACGTCTCCGACCATTTGCCCAACTCAATCACTTACATTGAATGGTGTCATTAGGCCTATGAGACGAAGCGGTGGTTTCTTGGGAGGGGGGGTGCCTCAAGGCGCACTTGTTCCACCGAAGGAGTTTGGGTCACTTGTCTGCTTTTGGGAGGACTGTGTGTGTCTTGGTGTGATTAATTGCTTTTGTTGTAACAAAGACTGGAGGATGAATTGTAAAGTTTCAAGTGAAATAAAGTTCATTTGAACTTAACTTTTGTTTGCTTGTAAATTGATGGTAATTCTCAAGTTCATAAGACGTTCAGTTAGCAAACAGATGTTGTAGACAGAAGTTTAAGTCGTGTAAACTGCCGTTAATGAAATTCATGTGCACAAAATGGCAATATGATAAGCTTTTAAATGTTCACATAATATATATATGTTATTTAAAACATTGATGAAAACACCATGTGTATGACATGTGAGAAACTTAACCCCTCCAAAATTTTGTATTCCCAGTAGAGTAAAACTAAAATTACTAAAAAGCATTGAAAATAATTGAAAATAAAAGTATAAGTCAATAGCTATTCAAGATGTGCATAAAACACTTCAGTTTTAACAATATCAGCAAATAACAGATACTGGCCGGAGGATGAAGCTATAATTCTATAATTGATGTTGTGCATGTTAGAATTAGTATATTAACAAATATACTGGGAAGAAGTCAGCTAAGAAACTTACTGAGGGAAGAAAATAATAAAACTATGAAGTCAGAATTGGTAATTCCAGTTTTTAAAAGTTTTGTGATGTTGCTTCTGTAGGAAGAGAGGTTTTCCATATCTTGAAGGGTTTCACAGTAATATTTTCAGACATTTTAGTAATTTTTAGTTAAATTTTACATCTTGTGGCCAGTTCTCATGGCAAAATTTAAAGTCTCCACGTTTATAAACAAGGTTAGAGCTCAATTTTGTCATCTTCATCGACAGAATAACGTTAAATGTAATGAAATAAGCCTAGGGAAAAGCTATGCTTAATACCTACAATGTGCTAAATTATTTTAGTCAGCCCCATATTGAAATAATACCAATCTTAGGTATAAGCATCCAGGAAAATAAGGATAAATATTCATATTTACTAATATAAGTAGACTGTCCATTAAAGCTCTCAAATAAAGAATTCTGACGCATACGAAGCTGGTATGAAGGTGGCTGAGAGTCAATATAGTTATCAGAGTATATTTATCATAGTTATGTGGATTCGCTTGAATGAAAATGGCTAAGACAGTATATATATCAAAGTTTGTGTGGATTTGCTTAAATGTTTTCGGTTTTCTATGAGGTTGAATAATAAAGACTCGTTTTCTGTCAGACGTGTCGGAAACTCTACGAAAGATTTCGTGAACGAAAACAGAGACTGCAATGTCGAATATGCGTGTTTATATACCGTAGAGATTTTCTAAAACGTCATTCTTAGAGAAGCAAAGGTATTTTTGGCAATTATCCTTTCCGTTAGAACGACATTCTAGCACTAGAACTCTACTACGGGATTTTCACGCCATGTTTCGTGAAACATTTGCCTGTGTATGAAATCGGCCATATGACGTCATCTATGGCTTGTCATAGTGGTACAATCTTAACCAAAAACCCTTCCCCCCTTATGGTCCTATTTTACATTTGAGTGAGTCTGGCGTTCTTCGGCCATGCCTGAGAAAATGGGAAATACATTTGGGAGACCCCAAGGAAAGTAAAAAGGCCTTTTTTCCATCTTCGCAATCAAGCTGTTGAAGCTTAGAAAACGGCTCTTCGAGTCGCTTTCGAAGCTGATGACTACTGACTGCTTATAATGATGACTCCTGCTGAGGACACGTGGTCCTCCTCAGGGTATTGCAATGCTGGTTCCACGGGTTAAAAAAAAATAGCTTTTGTTTTTCACACGATTTAGGGCCATGGATTGAAAATGTACTTTCTTGGTTTAAATAAAAGACAACGGTTACTAAACGGGTTTTATTTCCTTTTTTAAACATGGTTTTAGACATATATGCCTACATTGCGAAGGTACACTCTAGGAAAGGTAAATTAGATTCGTTATATTAGAATTATGAGCAACTTGGTTCAGCTACGATCTACCTCGTGACGTCATTGGAAAGCCTACGAACTTATGACGTCAGCAAACCTTATTTATGACGTCATTACACTAGACGGTTCAGTATAAATAAGCGTCCAACCGGACTTTATTAGCGGTTTTAGGGCTATATTACGTATGAAAAGCTACACACTATTAATATTTTCTTTTATGACCTTCTAACCGGCAAACCTCCATACTTGGTTTAAGTTAACCTACTCTTAGGCTAAAGCGGGTTCTTGAAATGGTACTAGAACCCTTTACCATACATCAGCATTTATAGCTTTTCTCTCAACCATCTTTTGTATCTAAATTCTTTCTGTTGGCACAATTAATGCTAGACTTTATTTGTATTTGAGCCAATCATGCTATTGGCCTTTTAATAACAATTCTATACTTTTTAAGTCTCGTACAATTTCTGCTTGTGACTTCAGAACGTCAAATGGACGTTAACCTGGGTTTGTTTTTGAACCTCATTCGAGTTTTTTCTTTTTTACTTTGTTGAGAGAGAGAGAGAGAGAGAGAGAGAGAGAGAGAGAGAGAGAGAGAGAGAGAGAGAGAGAGAGAGAGAGAGAGATTCAAATATTTCCAGGTTTCAAAATGGAAAACGTACCGGCTCTAAACACGCCTGTATAAACACCAATTAGACCTAATTTCTATAATATGACCTCTGAAGATTAGCAGACCAATAAACTTTTAATCAATAACCTTCATTCTTGCTGCAAGCACAAGAAGACTTCCTGAAGCCAATCGACAAGAAGAGAAACTGTATTCCTAACAAGGAACGCTTACATGGGTCGACACACCTTAAAAATGAGTTATTAATCTTATTAATTTAAGAGGCAATCAAAAGTAAGGTTTCAACTGGTGACAGACTGGGTTTACCTCTGTTAAGGAATGGAATGGAATACGGAATTTAGGCCAAGGGCCAAACGCTGGGAGCTTTGATGATGAGGTCATTCAGAGCTGAATGGGTAATTGAGAGTAACAACAGTTTTGAAAGATGTAGCAGGAGTTAAAACTTCTGCAATTGCAATATGAGACAATTGTTAAGAGGTTAAAGTAAGATGAACGAGAATGTGATGTAAGGAGGTAGAGTAAAGGGAATTGAAAGGGGTTGCAGCAGTAACGGCCTTTAAAGGGATGCTGCTAAGAACCTTCAGTAATGCCTACAGTGCACCTCACATGATGCGACTACGGGTTGGGGAAGATATCTTAAGAAAACCACAGACGGTTCCGGTATTCACATAGTACTCTTCTTCTTTTGGGGGACGGAACGGAGAAATCAGTCGCTTTACACCAAACAAATCTTTAAATAATTCATGCTATCAATGTCAGCTGTACTGACCAAGGGGTGAATGCTAGCATAAAAGACACAGAGACTAACTAAACGACAAGAAAGGGAGGTAGCCACTTATAATGAATGAATGATAAAAATCAGGCTAAAAAACAAAGAACTAGGACAAACCAAAACAGCATACAGAATGAGTTTCAAGTGGGTGGTGTCTGCCAAGTTAGGACAATGGATACCACCATCGTCACTTATGTGAATGTTTCAAAGAAACAAATATTTACATGATCAACGGCCTTCAAAAAATAGTTTTGCTCCAAAAACAACACCTTGTGCAAGTAGATTCTTAACAGGAGATGAACAAGATGGTGATTTTGAAGGAATGATTATGGAAAAACGTCCTTACCTATACTGTAATGCAATAGTATGGATAAAAAATGAAATGAAAAATGGAAAAACCAAAACACACACATAAAAGTGTGTGCCAGTTTGACAGACAACTGAAAACAATGTTAGGTCTAAAGGAATTGGAATCATGGCTCCTTCCAGTGACATCTCTCAGACCTTTGGAAGACTAGGCTTTCTTCAAAAGCTGGGCCGCCCTCAGAGTGAATTGTTGGTTTGTGCTATAAATGCACACAAACACACCAACAAATGGATAATAAGATGGACAAACAACTGAAAACAATGTTAGGTCTAAAGGAATTGGAATCATACCACCTTCCAGTGACATCTCTCGCCCCTCAGGAAGACTGGATTTTCTTCACAGGTCTTCTGACCTTAAGAGTAATTGTTGGTTTGTGCTATAAATGCACACAAACACAACAACAAAATGGATAATAAGGTGGACGAACAACTGTAAACAATGTTAGGTCTAAAGGAAATTGGAATCATGGCTCCTTCCAGTGACATCTCACACCTTTGGAAGACTAGATTCTCTTCACAGCTGGGATACCTTCAAGAATAAATTGTTGGTTTGTGCTATAAATGTACACAAACACACCAACAAAATGGACGATATGATAGACAAAATGGTTTGTACAATAAATGGACAAAACACAACAAAAATGCTGAAAATGGACAAAATGGTGGACAAAACACTGCTCTCCCTGCCTAAAAATCACAAACAACAAAGGCCTTTCACACAATAACACATTTGTGAGAGAGAGAGCACCATGTATCTATTACCTGTCAATAAAACACAACACATTTTATTTTTGAAAACATCAAATATAACATATCTGCAATCAGTGAACCAGAACAATTTTCAGCCAAAAAACCTTAAGATAAATATATAATAAAATATATCATTTTACCACACTTTCTTAACAATTTATAAGCAAAACTGACATCTTATCCACAAAGAACATCTAACATCTTTGTACTGCAAGAAACATCATGGTTCTTTTCTTCCATAAATACATTACCCAAGTTGCTTGTGAGAGTCTGAATTCAATACAATTTCTGAGAGAGAGAGAGAGAGAGAGAGAGAGAGAGAGAGAGAGAGAGAGAGAGAGAGAGAGAGAGAGAGAGAGAGAGAGAGAGAGACGAACCTGTGTAGTTAAAAAAAAAAAAAATGGGATCTATGCTACTACACACTTCATCACAGCCCAAACAACTGTAAAAACATTATTAGTTTTCCTATAGTAACCCAACACCTTAACCTAACCTAATTCATGTATAGTGCAAATTCCCAAGCATCATAATCCACTGTAGATGAGAAAGGAATACCTCAGTCCATTAGAAGAGCACAAGAAAGCAAGGAAAGTATTGGGAAAGGCATGGAATATAAATTTAGGCCAAAGGTCAAGTGCTGGGACTTATGAAGCCATTCAAGGTTAGAAGGGAAAGAGTTAAAAGGTTTTCAAGGTGTAACAGGAAGATAACCTCACAGTTGGACTGTGAAACAAATGTTTGGAGATGGTAGAAAGTAATATGGAAGAAAGAGAATAATTCCCTGTGGGGCAAGATTGTCATGGCAAAGGAACCAACTCTGGAAGAAACATTGGAAGAATTGGAAAGAGAATATGGCTAACACCAGCTCTTAAAAAAGCCTTTCAATATTTGGAAATAAGTGGCCAAGAACCCCAAGACTGGACCAGTTCCTTGGAAATTGATTAAGCAGTTCCATCCACTGCTCGAGAAACACAGAAATCCATGATAGACAGAGCTTGAATGTTCTTGATAACTGAGTTATTGCGGGGTTAACAAGCTGAGAGAAGTGGAGTGAGTTAAGTCATTCATTACAATGGAGAGCAATGCCAAATTGGCACTGATTCCAATTGGTAATCTGCCAATCAGGAGGTGGATTCAGCAACTGAAAGTGGTGTTACCTGTCCTGACATGGTAAAGACTAGACATACGGTCTCCTTGGATTATGGATTTTAAAAAAACAGAAGTGTCTCAGTGCAGTGGGGACAAGAAATATCTATGCTCCCTAATTCTAGAGGACAGCCACAAAGACTTCCATGATCAAATAATCTCAGTAAGGTAGAAAGGTCACAAAGACAAAGCAATTATTGACAGACAGGGCTGAAAAGGGAAGAAAAAGCATAGCCTCTTCCCCTATGGGGCATACCTGGGTAAATGCAATAACAAAATCCACTCAATGAAGAAATTTTGATAGAAGGAGATTTCGTCTCCTCTAGTTGACTGAAAAGCCATGAAATCTTGCAGTGAGTTTGAGAGTGTAAAATCACAAGTTAGCAATAAGATACCCTGGTAGATATTGTATGAAGTCATAAAACTTAATGTACCCTCCTATTGGTGTGGGTTTCTGTCAGCAATCTGTGGGGTAACTGCTACCCAAATGAGACAAGATTTTCACTTGATATAAAAACATTTATCATGATGATTATAATCAGTATATACTGTACCCCTGTTGGTCCTTCCACACACGAACCATCTACTGGGAACTGGAATATTTCCTTCTGCAGAGGATTATAGATTGTATAAAGTCACACAACACACAAATAGAGCAAAGTTAGAGTAATGGCTTTATGAGAAGAAAAATCACAAACAAAACAAAAAACTATTTAGCGTATACAAGTTATAAATTTTCCTACTGCTCAAAGAAAATACTTATAATTGATACCTTGACACATTCTTGACAGTTAATAACACTTCTGAAAATCATAATTAATGATAAATTACCACACATGATTATGAATGTCACTTTGAAAACACAATTTAAAATTTAGATTTATCACAATTGAAGAACTGTCCACCAATATATTAATTGCCATGGTTCTAAACTGTACTCAAGGGTCCAACAATACTAAATAAACTATAAAATAACAAAAACTATTCCTTTAAAATAAAAAAATAATAATGTACTGTAATAAAAGTACCTAAAAATGGATCTGTAATTTTAAAAATGAATATTTAAATGAAAAATACACTCTAAAAAATATTACACTTGGAAAAACTGTCAAAATAAAAGGTTCCACCACAGATATATATAAGGCAAGGCACTTAGTGTACAATTGTTCAATGACCACAAAATCACTGTCAGACCATAAAAATTTGTGAGTTACAAGGCCTGACCAAAGATATGTTCTTGAACAATTATTACCTGTATTATTGTAGGCTAGATTAACCAAACCACTGAAATAAATTAGTTGACTCTCAAGAGCCTGGCATAAAGAGTTTGTTTCCACTAGCAAATTTTATTTTATTCAATAAATTGCCTTAAAAATCTTCATAAGTAACTCAAAATAAATACAGATTCTAAAAAATTTTGTTTCCTGCCCTGAAGGTTTTTTTTTTTCACAAGTACAATCTTGATTTGATTTAATACATTACCATTCTTTAAAAATCTTCACAAGTGGGTAATTCGCAAAAAATATAGATTCTAACAAAATTTGTTCCCAAAACTTGACCTGAGCTGTAAGTTCATGTCTGAATATTTACAGAAAAAGTGTTTACGTGTTCATACAAAACTGTATTCTCTCCATAAAGGTATTGGGTCATGTGGATTTTTAACCAAAATATTCTTGGGTCTTACGAGAGTGACCAATTCAAAGACGGCAAAATTACTCCTAAAGAATATCATAGTCCATTACTCTATATATATCTCCATTTCCTTTCGTGATATATACCTTAGAAGAATATGGCATATGGGAGGCAGCCTACTCAGTTTCAACCATTTAAGAAACTGAAGTAAGGTCAAAAGTCCTAATTGGAAGACCAACAATATTTATACCACCAGGGAAATCAATGGAAACTAAATCTCAACAATTACCAAACTTGTGCAAGACCTACTTTACAATTTAATCACAGCCAGATTCTTATGTCAAGTTTAAAGCTCACAGACCATTGCAACCTGTAGGAGAAACAGTCAAAAATAGTATCCTCTAATACTGATCAACTGATTTTATAGATAGATTTGAATACAGTCTCTTTAGGAAAATGGAACAGCCCTAAGTTAGTTCCATACTGTTCAGCCTCAGGCATAATTCATATATCAATTGAAGCTTTTGTTCTTGGCATTCCTGAGCCACCGAAGTAAGGACAGATGACAGACGAATCCATCTTCAGGATGAACAGCAAAGTGGAGCTTCCACATAACCTGTAATGAAAGGAAGGTCAATTATAAATTCATGGTAGTAATTTGGACATTTTCTTTTAACAATACGAAGTAATCACCAAAACCTGTCTTGCCATAATAACTCGTGTTCCAGCTGAATATAAAACAGTATAAAGATATCTCTAATCCCAACGATGAATAGTTTTAAAATAAAGTACTATCTCCATTCATAGAATATGCAAACCACTTGTTAAACTTCTGCCTAATATGCAAAATGGAGCAGTTAGCAATCTGCACTGACGGAAGAAAAAATAGAGTACAATTTTTGCTCAAATAAGTGAGTATAGTGTCCCCAGTGTAAGGTAAAGCCTCAATCAATACTCTCATTCAAATTTTTTATGCCTGTAAGGTTGGTGGGACCAATGTTTCATGGTATTTCATATTCTTCCTAAGAGGAGGTAGCTAAGAATGACAACAAATTCTACAAAATATACAGAAATGTAACTGCATTACTTCATGTCAATTTGATCAAATAAAAAAGCAGGGTCTATGGGCAATAAAAAATCAGTTTCTTTCACACAAAACCAAAGAATTTCCTTCCTGTCAGCACTGATGCAGAAACCAACAAAGTCCAGGGAATGGATAAATAAATGACAACGTTTGAAGGTGTAATGTCACCAAACCATTTGTTAATGTCAAAGGCTGCTGTCAATTCTCACTCTAAAAGGTTACAAGGGTAACTTAAGGTTTTCAACATAACTGAGGTCATGGGCAAATATTATCTCTAGGGTATTGCTTTTTTTGTAGGTCAATCACTTCTGCTATGATCTTATGATCTTTCCATATAGGCCAACATCAATTTTTTTTCACACCCCAACAAATAAAATGATTTGAGGTACTGATTTGAGTTACAATAAGCATTCTGACAATTAGCTGCTTCTTGTTATTTCATTATTCTGCATACTGGAGTAAAAAAAGACCCTAGATATACTTTACTAGCCAGGTGAGGGGCTGCATCCTAGATTAAGGTTAAGGTTAGGTTAGGTAAGGTTAGGATGCATCCTAGGTGAAACAAATCTTTGTGGATTATTTCATGTTCGTCAGCCATGGAAGCCAATGCCAATGGACACATTCAAATATACTGAATTAATTTAGCACAATAACGGGTCAGAGCGAGACCTTGCTTGTATATCCGTGGACCAGCTGTCATTGTAATAAGAAACAGAACATGAATTGTAACACGAATTGTTTATACTGCTTCATTTCATTCAAAACACTGCATTATAAATAACAGCATCGCAGAAAGCGTTTACTTCTGTGGAATGAGTAAGCTACATTTCACTCCATTTCCATGTCTGGATTAGCGTAATACAAAAAACAATTATATTTAAGGGTTTCAATATCATTTCTCCTCCAAAACGACACTTGATTATACCTCTACAAAGGTTCAGTCATATCCTTCCTGTCTCTCTGGCAAACTGAGCAGCCTAGGCTATTGTCAGTTCCTCTTATCTCCTGTCTTTAACCTGATCTTCTCTTACTTATACAGCTCGTCTCCCTGCCTACATGACAATAACTTTTATTATTCTGCATAAAACCGTTTCATTTCATCTGGAGTGAATGCCTAGTAGTGGGCCGGGGCTACTGTAGGCCTGGTGGGCATTTTTGTAGCAGGAATTTTTGAGGGAATATACCTAACCTCACTTAGGTACCATTACCTAACCTAACCTTCGACAGTGTGCCCCCACTGGGCAATTCACCTACCCTCCAATGATTCGTGACCCCCTACTCTGCATTCTACCCCAACATCAATTAATTTTCTGTCACAAGGGTTGTTAATCGACTGTAATGTCTATTCATATTGCATAGAACCATTTCTACTTACAAACGTCTCACCTGGGCACCACGTGGCTACCTGGCCGGCCTGCTAGCCTGATGATCCCACGTTATGTCTATTTTCTTTCTTGTAACTCTCATTTAGCTAGTTTTACCTTAATTATTCCATTATACTTACGTTATTTGAACCGATAATCCACGAATTACTCAAAACAGGTGCATAATAAAGTGAACAGGAGGAGAAATAAAGTACGGTTGACATCTTGACACTTCGCCAGATCAGCTGTCACGTCTGACAGTTGTGACGTCACGTTTCATATGTTCTTTTTTCCTGTCGGAGGTTTTTCCTTTGCAACGGCTCCTCATTTTTAATTTTCTTTATTTTTTTTATAGACTTAAACCATTTACCTTGCTTGTAAATGGTTTGCTGTACGTAGGACACACTAAGTGGTTCCTGTTTGTACATAAGAACCATTGAAATTTGTGGTTCAGAAGATTTAAAACAATATATTCTACGGTACTTGTGACTGAAGTTTATCTTTCACGGTAGGCCTACCCCATAACGTAACATCCGGTCCTATTAGAAATATAGGTAGTGTTTTAAGTAGTATATATATATATATATATATATATATATATATATATATATATATATAATATATATATATATATATATATATATATATATAGTATTAATATTCTACCAAAAAAACTGAATGAATGAACTTCTGTGAACTTCAACAAACATCTCCCACTTAGTAGCAGATATTTCTCACGATGGAGGATTCCTTTAAGTTAAGCCACACTTACCATTCACGCTCCAACATCTATTTCAGTGTGGGAATTCATCTATCACCTTTATCAGCGCTTGCCCTTTCCGAACGGCGGATCACAAAGTGGTGTTGTTTCTGTGTCCCTGGGGGTGTACGAACGGATTTTTTTTTTTTTATAATGTTTGTAACTTAGGTGTAAAGCTTGTGTGTAGGCTACTCTTTTCACTCGCTGAGTGGATAGATAGATAGATAGATAGATAGATAGATATTCCCAGCAATTTCAGTCTATTTTTTTTAATATATCCGTTGAATTTAGTATAGTTTCTCTGGCGCACGTGCGTGCAAGGATATTGAAATATGTTATTTTTGATGTTGGTAACTTAGGTCTAAAGCTTGTGTGTAGGCCCTACTCTTTTTTCACTTCGCTGAGTGGACAGATATTCCAAGCAATTTCAGTCTTATTTCTTAATATATTCGTTGAATTTAGAAGTTTGTTTGATGTACATTCGTCTAAAAAACATTAAAATATATTTATTTCAGTTTACAAAACATGATTTAGCTTAGCGGAACTTGCAGTGCCTAACAGGTGCACCTATACTCTAGGCCTAGGGGGTACAGTGCACCCCCCTTCCCCAGCCTGTGTACCTCTGCTGTACCTAACTCATTCCATTTGCTAATTAACAGATTGCCTACGGTTGTACACAAGAAATATATGGGAAATTAATATTAAAAAGTATTTCATGCTAATTGTTTGTTGTTTATGCATGAGTTGCATATAATAATATATATATATATATATATATATTATATATATATATATATATATATATATTATATATATAATATATATATATATATATATATATATATATATATATATGTATATTCTATAGCAAAAACATTACAGCAACTCACGCATAAACAACAACTATTTAGTCGTAGCATAAAATACATTTTAATGTTAATTTCCATACATTTCTTGCGGACAACCTTAGGCAAAATGATTTGTAAATGAAATGAGCGAGTTTACTATGGAGGTACAACACTGGGTGGGTAAGGGGGTGCACTGTACCCCGCTAGAGTCCAGGTACACTGTACCCCCTAGACCTAGAGTCTACGTGCGCCTACGAGGGACTGAAGTAACCCGCCCACTCAAAGTGACGCTGATTTCGGCGTCTGTACAGAACTTCCGCTAAGCTAAATCGAGTTTGTAAACTGTAAAAATATATTTAAAGTTTTTTAAACAAATGTACATCAAGGAAACGTTCTAAATCCAACGAATATATTAAGAAATAAACCGACATTGCCTGGAATATCCACCCACTCGCTAAGTGACAAAGAGTAAACACAAGCTTTAGACCCAAGTTACAGACATTATGAGAATCCGTTCCTTTACCCCAGGGGAACATGAACACCATCACCAAGTGTTGATCCCCTGTGTGGAAAGGGCAAACGCTAATAAAGGTGATAGATGGATTCCCACACTGAAATAGATGTTGCGGGGTAAATGATAATTGATATTAAGGAGAAGGAATCCACCTTTGTGAGAAATATCTTATAAATGGGAGATATCTTTTGGTGTTACTTATATAACAGACGTTTTATCCATTCAGGTTTTTGTAGGTGTTAATGCTAATTATATATACATACATACATATACATATATATACATACATACAGAGTTCCGTAGCTAAATGGTATAGCACTGGGCTCTCATTTGCAAAGCCTATGGACGGTCTGCAAGGGCTGACAGCGTGTCACCTATGGTCTAAAGATGGGCGTGGGTCTAGCAACTGCATCCCTAGACACTTGCTAAGAACCGGAAGGCTTTATATCCTACGGGTTACCAACCTCTCTCAAGTAGGATAAGATAAATCCTTTATCCTACAAATGGGACCTTCAGCTTGTCCCATTTAGGATTAGAAGTAAATTTTAAATCCCAGGAGGATATTCTCTCTCTCTCTCTCTCTCTCTCTCTCTCTCTCTCTCTCTCTCTCTCTCTCTCTCTCTCTCTAAAAATATTAGTCTTTGATGTGAGTGAAATAATTTAACTTCAATTGCTGTATATTTATGTTATAACGTCTCCACATTTCAGGCATGACTGTAAATAAAAATGAATATAAATTATAATTATTTCCTTTTGCAATTTATTTATGTATGTGTATGTATAGTGTGTATAAATTATATATATATATATATATATATATATATATATATATATATATATATATATATGTGTGTGTGTGTGTGTGTGTGTGTGTGTATGTATGTATGCATGATATATATATATATATATATATATATATATATATATATATATATATATATATATATATTCATATATATATATATATATATATATATATATATATATATATATATATATATATATATATATATATATATATATATATATATATACTTTGTCTCTGACTGTTTAACTGTCTATTTCTGCGTCTCTCGCCTTTAAATCCCGTCATTTCTGTCATTGTGTATACACACACTCTCTCTCTCTCTCTCTCTCTCTCTCTCTCTCTCTCTCTCTCTCTCTCTCTCTCTCTCTCGCATCGGGGAGTTTTACAACAAACCCTCAGAGATTTCTGTGACAATTTCAAAGTTTACGACGAAGTTCCAACTAATGAGAACTCTTACCTTTATATCAGTGAGTAAACAAAGTGTTTTTATTTATTTTTATTTATTTATTTTTG
>JANJGK010000046.1:22495717-22530717 GCA_039081455.1 Macrobrachium rosenbergii
GGGGAGGGGGAAAAGGAAGGGGAAAATGGGGAGTGGGTAGGGGAAGGGGGTAGGGGAAAGGGAGGAGGGTATTTTGAGGTTCCTACCCAGGTAGGGGAAGCCAGGTGAGAGCGATGGAGCGTTGCCTAATAATTGAGAGAGGGGGGAGAGGCGATGAGTATGGGCAGGGGAAGGGGGGAGAGGGAAGCGGGAGGGAGATGGTATTGCTATAATAATAATAATAATAATAATAATAATAATAATAATAATAATAATAATAATAATATCTCTATCTCTCAATTGTCTGGATACGCCTTCAACCGGAAACCTTGAATTCCACAAGGAGAAACAAATGAAGAAATTCCCCTTCATAAACAGGATTCGAACCACGACGGTTAGAACAGGGGCGCTTAGGGACTAAATCTACCACACAACCGAATGAATGAAATAAAAAGCCACTGGTAACTGAAGCGAGGTAATAAAACATTGTATTTTATTCAATATATATATAATATATACAAGGTTATTTACAAACGGGTCGCTTAAGCTATAAGTATTCTCGCAGCAGAAATTACTGGGGCATGTGTAGAATATATATATATATATATATATATATATATATATATATATATATATATATATATATATATATATATATATACAGTATATATATATATATAAATACATGTAGCTTGTAAAATTTGACAAGGGAATATTATTTAAAAATTCACAATGGTTACAGGCATCGTTTTGAAAGGGCAACTTAATAAGGGTACTTAACTTAGGAAAATGTTTTATATAAACTTAGGAAAATGTTTTATATAATGAGTCTTGCAGGTTTGTGTTCCCGAATTATATATATATATATATATATATATATATATATATATATATATATATATATATATATATATATATATATATATATATATATATATATATATATATATATATATATATATATATATATATATATATATATCAGTGTTTACAATTCTCACAAATGAACTTAGACCAGAGGATATTATTCACCTAAAAATTCAGTTAAACATATAAATTTGAACCAATTTTGACAAGACACCCGACACACTGACGAGGTTTTCGGCCAATAAACTTATGAATATTAATTATTATTATTATTTTTATAATTTGACGAATATGTAAATGTATAATTTTATGCTTATTACACACCAACAGCAACATACACATACCAACATATGTATGAAAATACTAAATTCACACTCGACTGTACAATATACAGAGTTGCAGGTGACTTCGAGAAAAAAGTCTTCTGTCATGTATACAGTCTAAGTCTGTGAATACAGTCTAAGTCTGTAAATTCAGCCTAAGACTGTGAATACAGCCTAAGTTTGTGAATACAGGTTAAGTCTGTGAATACAGTCTAAGTCTGTAAATTCAGCCTAAGACTGTGAATACAGTCTAAGACTGTGAATACAGTCTAAGTCTGTAAATACAGCACAAGTCTGTAAATACAGTCTAAGACAGTAAATACAGTCTAAGTCTGTAAATACAGTCTAAGTCTGTAAATACAACCGAAGTCTGTAAACACAGTCCAAGTCTGTAAATACAGTCTAAGACAGTAAATACAGTCTAAGACTGTAAATACAGCCTTAGTGTGTAAATACAGTCTAAGTCTGTGAATACAGTCTAAGTCTGTGAATACAGTCTAAGACTTCCTGTCTGTCTGTTTGCATAGGATGAAAAACAACAATCATACACTCACACATCTCGATACGCAACATCAATGGTTCTTCATTTCTCATTCTTTTTCATTTTTCATTTTTTTTAAAGATATTTTATATTTACAGTTTCTCTGAAAACCCCCTTCTTGTGGTCGTGGAGGGAACCTCCTTCTGAAAAGGAGTCTCCACGCTATGTTTTGTTCGTAGTTCTATGTACAAGGTGTATTCATATGTATGTATGTATGTATGTATATATACATATATTTCATATATATATATATGTATGGTCGTGTGAATGCAAGAGAATTTACATATGTACATAGCCTATTCATAACACTACATGCAATTTCTGTCCACTCTCTCTCTCTCTCTCTCTTCCTAAAGTGAATATGTGTGGTATGTATATATATATATATACATATATGAATTATATATATATATATATATATATATATATATATATATATATATATATATATATATGTATATGTATACAAACTCCAAAACTTCCCCCAAAACTCATTTGCAGTTTGTCGCTTCGGAAAACTTCCTCTCGCCTCAAAATTTGCATAAATCGATTAACCAGGAACAAGGTTACTTTTCACTGTCGAAGAAAGGGAGTGACCATTTACATTGCAACGCCATTTTTTATCAATACCAAAGTGATAAAGCGTGAATTTTTTTTTTATAATGAGGCTCAATTAGAAGATTATTATTTTAATGATCAGCATTAATTAGATTATAATTATTTTTGGAAATGAATATAACAGTTGCAGGAATTATGTTAGCGATAATATTGATGAATTACTTTTTAAATTACAGGAGCACTGACTTTATTTGGGAGTGGTTAATTGAATATTTCAATCTACCCGGTTTTGGTTAATTGAATATCTTAGCCTATCTGGACGTGGTTAATTTATATATCCCAGCCTATCTGGTCGTGGTTAATTTATATATCCAAAAACCTATCTGGTCGTGGTTAATTTATATATCTCAGCCTGCCTGGTTGTGGTTAATTTAAATATCTCAGCCTATCTGGACGTGGTTAATTTATATATCCCAGCCTATCTGGTCGTGGTTAATTTATATATCCCAGCCTATCTGGCCGTGGTTAATTTGTATATCCAAACCTATCTGGTCGTGGTTAATTGAATATCTCAGCCTATCTAGTCGTGGTTAATTGAATATCCCAGCCTATCTGGCCGTGGTTAATTTATATATCCAAACCTATCTGGTCGTGGTTAATTGAATATCTCAGCCTATCTGGCCGTGGTTAATTGAATATCCAAACCTATCTAGTCGTGGTTAATTGACTTCTGCCTACCGTGAACATATTCGTCTTGAAAATATTTTGTTAGGGACTGAATTAAACTTCATTTGCATATATCTAATTTGAAAAACTTTCTTGAACGTTTACAGCTTAACAGTCAAGCAATATGGAAATATATTACGCTAAGGGGAAGGCGGATAATTAATTTTCAGATTTAATATACAGCATTATCTTAAGGCAATTTACGACTATTCCTACGCAGACCGCGGATATTTAAAATGTACCCTTATAATACCACGTACGTCAGCTGACTTTTCAGAAACAGCAACAATTTCCATTCGAAAATGAAGAGGAAACTATTCTTCATTATTCATTTATATTTATTCACTCTTTCATAAGTCTCATTCATTATCTCTGATGACGCTAATATCTCCATTCACTCATTCATCGATATTTACAGCTTGGATATTTACAGCAAAGTATCACAGCTAAGTTTGGTCAAAATACGTCTGTTCACTACTAACGAGAGAGAGAGAGAGAGAGAGAGAGAGAGAGAGAGAGAGAGAGAGAGAGAGAGAGAGAGAGAGAGAGAGAGAGAGAGAGAGAGAATATTACCTATTCAGACCCCCCCCATCGACAGCCGGAAGGCACGACTACTTACGATGTTGAAATCCTCCAGAAAATTGGTAACATCAAAAATAAGCTTTATTTTCCTTATTTTTCAAAGTCAAAGTCAAGTTCAATGATCGTATTTTAGATCTTAAATCACTAACCAAAGAGCAGGTCTTCTTGAAATGAACGACTGCGCCTGCGCAGCTCAACGGATCCTAGATATGACGAAGCATTCGTCCCAAAGGCTGTCCAATATTTAGGAATGTTTTCGTCTGAGAGGCGCACAGGAAAATCTGTTTGAATTAATACCGTTCTAGCGAATGGTACATTCGTTCTATCAATACAGGTGCTTAATAAGTAATAGCTATTACAGAGTACCGTGAAATTCGCCGCTGATAAAGTACAAAAGTAATTTCTGAGCGCGAACACTGAAACGGCCATTTGTCTTTCGTAAATTAGTTCCCAAAACCTATTTGAAAAATACGGCATATAAATGTTATTTCTAAACACAAAAGGAAAACCCGGCTTATCGCTGATGTAAGCATTAATTTAAAATAAATACTACTATTACGGCTAATAAAAACTTGTAATCATCATATTCAAACGACCGCAGCACCGTTGTCTAATAAATATTTAAAACCCACTACTGTCTTTACGGACAAAAAAAAAAAAAAAAAAAAAAATTATTATTATTACAGCTAATCACCACTGATGTAAGCATAAATTTAGAAAATATAATATTAATAACACAGGTAATCTAAACTTGTCATCATCACATCCGAACGATCTCAGTACCGGTGCCTTGTAAATATTTAAAACCTATTACCGTCTTTTTACATCTCTCAAATTTTCCCCTAAAACCTCCAACGTAGCTAAGGGCATTAAACGCAAAATACCAAACCACTGAACTAACCTCTTCATACTCCAAAGCTGTAGATTCCTTCACCTTCCTCGATTACACGCGTTTCGTAAAGCACTGATTAATTATACACCAAAGGAACGCGGCCCGGCCCGAATAAATCTGGGTACTGGATTCTCCTAGGCCAAGAGAAAGAGGTCTGCTCACTCCCCCAAAAGTGGGCGGAGCTTTGTCTACCTCCTTATTGCGTCAGCAGGTGAACTGCCGTAATGAGCAGTTATACCTCTAAGATACGTCATCGCCTACGTAGTTACCCAAGGTGGGAGGCGACTCCACCCAATTGGGTAGGCCTCGTCTCTCTTGGTCCTGTTGGACTCTCTTTTAAGTCAAAGGCTTTACGCAGTCTATAGTTTGGTCCCAAACATTCTATTACGTCATCAAAGAACGCGGCAACTCTGCTGCCATCTATGGTATGGAGTGTTTAGTTTCATGGAAGCTTGTCACGAAAATCTTCAATTTTTTTTATTTGTTTTTTTGTTGTCGTTCTGGGTCGTATTTTACCTTCCAGTTAATTTCATGTAATGCTTTTACTTTCTTTTTTTTGCTTGTTTTTTTGTTTTCCTGTGTCGTATTTTACTTTCTAATTAATTGCACCTAATGCTTTTACTTTCTTTTTGCTTGTTTTTTGTTTTTCCGGGCCGTATTTTACTTTCTAATTCCTTGCACCTAATGCTTTTACTTTCTTTTTTGCTTGTTTTTTTGTTTTTCTGTGTCGTATTTTACTTTCTAATGAATTGCACCTAATTCTTTTATTTTTAACTTTTTCGGGGTTCATTTGATACAATTTTACATTAATTACTGTTACAGGCAGTTTCAGGTTTCCATTTAATACAGCGGTTCCTTAACGGGCATTTCATACTTTCACTTGATAAATATTCCTGTTAACTACAGCTGAATAATTTCTTTATTACTTTATAATGCCAATGCATAAATGAATGCAAATACCTATCGATTAAAATCTGTCATATTTAGAAGCTAAGAATGTCAAAAGTGCCGCTTGTATAATTAACATATATAATTAACATATCTTCATATTCGTCCTTCTGTTTGTTGCTGAGAAGCAAAACGGACCTAACTAACATGTCCTTGAAAATGACTCAAAAAGCGAATGGAAAACTGCAGTATCTGCAAAATTTTCGAAATTGAGATATGCCATCTATTGGGCTCGTGAAACACTAATACAAAAGTTACTGCAGTTTCAGAATGTGTCTTTAATGCTTTCCACGAGTATTTAGGGGGTCCCATTTTTTGCAATATCTGTAAAAATTTCGAATTTGAAATATGCCACCTATTGGGCTCGTGAAACACTAATACAAAAGTTACTGCAGTTTCAGAATGTTTCTTCAATGCTTTCCACGAGTATTTAAGGGGGCCCCATTTGCAGTATCTGCAAAATCAGTAGTAAGGCAAGGGAGTACCTACCATCTTTCTCAGTTTTGTATTTCTTCAGATACTGCAGTCTTCCATTTTAGGGCAATATGGTTCTTCCTGCTAAGTGAAGGTGAATTCAATTCCATTCCAGTTTCGCGTTTTTTAATATTTCGCCGAAGACTGGGGTTCATTAAAAGGTCTCTGAACGCTCGAAAGTGAATCAATTGAACGAAATATGAAACCTACTCATTAATGCAGAGAACTGACATGTACCCTTTGTTAAATAAGATCATTTATGTTACTACTTGATGATAACTAGCTCATTTTAAAGAGTGAATGTATTCATTTCCATCAGTTAAATCTGCTTTAAATGAAGCGGAAATTCAGGGCAAAAAGTCACCCACTTGAATTAGCAACGACGAAAGTTTTCACGGTGTGAAGTTTCAGTGTCCACAGTAGTACGATGGAGAAAAAGCGTAAGCTCCCTCTTGTGTGAATCATTAGGTTAATAACGAACGAGAGAAGAAATGATACACAGACGTACACAAACGTATACACAATCACACAAGCATAAGTGTATGTGTGTGTGTATATATAATGTATATATATATGTGTGTGTTTATGTATTATTAATATACATAACAGATATTTTACAAAACTTCATTTGTTCCGAGTCACACAAAAAAATCATCTTTCAGTATTCGTGTTTCTGGCATTGCCTACTATTCTATAGGTTACGAAATCATCAACAGAATTATATGTTACCAAATTATAAACCTTCGTTTCTTTACTCTAAAAATTGCATACCTCTTCTCCTCAGGCAAAGTTAACCTTTGCAAAGAAGTGAAGACAATCCTACTTCTGGCTTAAGAAAAGAGATCCGCTGGAAAAAATTAGGAATCAGAAGTATTATGTTTCCCTGACAATGCTTTTCAAACAATAATGTTATTGAAATAGATGACATTCCATCACCAAGACTCAAAATACCTTACTTTTTTTTCTAAGAGGCAGTATGCTTGCTAATTCATATACACTCAGGGGAAAATGGTAGCTACCTTTAAACCTCTCACAACGTAAACAAACGTTCAGTATACTATTCCATTCACTGAATCTTTCTATTTGCGTGGGCAGGATTACAGACTGGATCATGAATGACCCTTCAAAAAATGCAACAGAGGGTCACTGAATATGATACAATGTATTTTCTGAAAGTCATATATATACATATACATATACACCTCGTGATAATGGCAAATCTTACAAGTTTATTCTTCTGTTTATTCTGCGTCTTAATGCACAGCTGATCACATGGTTTGTTCATAGAAAAATGAGGTTGACAGTCGCACAAGTTTATGTACAAGGTCTTTACATTTATACTCCTCGAAATGCAAGTCGTCTAGCTGGCTCACTCTACTTTATGTTACACTACTGGCAATTACAAAAATCACTACTTGCGTGGAAAAGTCTGGTGTGTAATTAATAGGTATATGATACCTTATTATGTCAAGATGTGATAACCATCTTGGAAGATGTACAGAAGTATAGATCACTCCCTTACCCCACCCCCTTAAAAAAAGGCCAAACCTGATGTGCGAGTGACTATCCTTTTCACGTTGAGTTTGGCAGAAGAAGATTCAAGGAGTTATTCACATAACGTCTTTTCCTAAAGACCTCCGGCGTCGCACGTTTTCTATAAAGCACAGATGGGGACGAAATGATTCGAGCAACATTCGGGATTCCCCGAAGACAGGGAAGATGGAAGGAC
Source organism: Macrobrachium rosenbergii (assembly GCA_039081455.1). NCBI lineage: Eukaryota > Metazoa > Arthropoda > Malacostraca > Decapoda > Palaemonidae > Macrobrachium > Macrobrachium rosenbergii. Next base: position 22,503,337 of record JANJGK010000046.1, read on the forward strand.
TTCCAGCAGCTCATTCGGGATTCCCCGACGACAGGAAGGATGGAAGGACTTCCAGGGGCACATTCGGGATTCCCCGAAGACAGGAAGGATGGAAGGACTTCGAGGAGCTCATCCAGGATTCCACGAAGACAGAAGGAAGGATGGACTTCGAGGAGCTCATTTGGGATTTTCCGACGACAGGAAGGATGGAAGGACTTCGAGGAACTCATTCAGGATTCCCGAACACAGGGAGGATGGAAGGACTTTGAGGAGCTCAATCGGGGTTCTGCAAAGACAGGAAGGATGGAAGGACTTCGAGGAGCTCATTCGGGATTCTGCAAAGACAGGAAGGAAGGACTTTGAGGAGAACATTCAGGATTCCCCGAGGACAGAAGGGATGGAAGGACTTCAAGGAGCTCACCCAGGATTCTACAAAGACAGGAAGGAAGGAAGGACTTCGAGGAACTCATTCAGGATTCCCGAACACAGGGAGGATGGAAGGACTTTGAGGAGCTCAATCGGGGTTCTGCAAAGACAGGAAGGATGGAAGGACTTCGAGGAGCTCATTCGGGATTCTGCAAAGACAGGAAGGAAGGACTTTGAGGAGAACATTCAGGATTCCCCGAGGACAGAAGGGATGGAAGGACTTCAAGGAGCTCACCCAGGATTCTACAAAGACAGGAAGGAAGGAAGGACTTCGAGGAGCGCATTTGGGATCCCTCGAAGACAAGAAGGAAGGACCTCATGTACATTCAGGATTCCGCGAGGACAGAAGGACTTCGAGGAGCTCATTCAGGATCCCTCGAAGACAGGAAGGAAGGACCTCCAGCACATTCGGGATTCCACGAAGACAGAGGGAAGGAAGGTCTTCGAGGAGCTCATTCGGGAATCCCTGAAGACAGAGGAAGGGAGGCGAGGGAAGAACGGACGCTTTATTGTCAATGTACTCCTTCCTCGGGGCCTCCTTCGAACTCTCGTGTCACGAGGGGAAGGAAAGAAGCTTCCTTCCCTTCGAAGGGAGACGGAGGGGGCGGCGACGGCTGCAGGGAGGAGGTGAGGGAGGTCTGTTGATGGTGATGGTGATGGTGGTGTTGGTGAGGATGCTGATGCTGAGGAGGAGGAGGAGGAGGAGCAGGAGGATTTGATGCCATCAGTGAGGACTGAGAGACTGCTTGCTGCCGTAGCGCGGGACAATACTTTGAATGGAGGACTTTAAGGACGACTTCCTCGGCCGAGGATCAGCCTCCCCCGTCTGTCCACTCTCCTGAAATGAGGCCACAGGTGAGGAGGCAGAAGAAGGAGAAGGACATTAGTAAGTCTCTGGAAAGGACAAAGTCTCTGTAATCTTATTCTTTTTATAAGTTCTCTGGAAAGGATAAAGTCTCTGCAATCATATTCTTTTTATTATAGTTCTCTGGAAAGGACAAAGTCTCTGTAATCATATTCTTTTTATAAGTTCTCTGGAAAGGACAAAGTCTCTGTAATCATACTCTTTTTATTATAGTTCTCTGGAAAGGATACAGTCTCTGTAATCCTATTCTTTTTATAAGTTCTCTGGAAAGGACAAAGTCTCTGTAATCATATTCTTTTTATTATAAGTTGTCTGGAAAGGACAAAGTCTCTGTAATCCTATTCTTTTTATAAGTTCTCTGGAAAGGAAATATCTCTGTAATTATATTCTTATTATTATAATTATTATTACAAATATTAATATTATAAAAAATACTTGACACAATCCGATGATCTGATCTCATTTAAATAAAAATTAACAAAGAGGAAAGTTGAAGGGATTTGACAAGTAATAAAAGGATTAAAAATCAATAAGAAATAATTAAATTAAAGGGTTACATAATAAAACGGATTAGAAATAAAAGACTGAGAGCCTACAGTGTGCCACGCATAAAACACTGTACGGGGTACCCATCACAGAATTCAAACTACGAATGAAAATCTATTTAATTTTATCATTAAGCATTACAAAGCTGAAATACAAAGCTTCTTTTGAATCCTACTGTACTGAATACAATAAGCATAAATTATTTTGTGTGAAACAAAGGAAGTCTACAAGCAGTAAGGCCGCCATTTAAACTTGCCGTCGTCCAATCCAGAGTCAACCTCTTTCGCCAGTGGCCCCCTATATAAGTCTCGAACGGGTCTTAAATTACCTATCATATTTATGTCAGGGTACACAACCAATAATAATAATAATAATAATAATAATAATAATAATAATAATAATAATAATAATAATAATAATGTCCATCTATTCCCTCGGATAAAGCATGCAATTTGATCATTCTAAAACGAGATGTGACTTTAAATGAAAGTGAAGGAAAAGGAGTAAATATTGTCACAGAAATGGCCATTTTAGGCTAAACACAGGTTCCGCTAACATTAGCATAATGCGCTAGGAAACATCGCTTAATATGCTGCCCTTCACGACTAGTCTTGGAGAAGAGCTCTTATGAAGCTTCTTAACACGCCTCATGGTGGAATATGAACTTTTCTTTGAAAAGAAGTGGAGGCAAAATATAGTTTTTTTTATCCTGAAACTGACTGGATGTACAATTCTATACCTGAAAGGTTTTTTTTATTTTCTTTAATACAAGCCAAAATCATTAACAGTTTTCTATTGGAAAATTTTCTACCTAAATTTTTTCTGTGTATTATTTTTATTCCTTCATTACAAGCTAAATTGATGCAAAAACTGATGTATTGGAAATCTACAAATATTTTATGGATATAGCTTCGTTCAGTGGTACAGCACCGAGCTCTCATTAACAAGGTTAATGGTTCGACTCCCACCTGCCTCCCACCAGTCATCCCAGGCGCTAACGGAGAGCGCTAACCTTCTGGTACCACACCACCCTCTAAAAGGGGGTCAGCTTGTTGATTACTAAATTTTTCTTTGCTCTTCCTATATGCTCGTAAATAACTTTCGCGAACTAAATAATACACTAACCCATTCTCAATTTTTCTTTGAAAACTGTCTTTCTTCTAAAGTTTGCAATCAACAACTCTTCAGAACATTCTTACTTTCTATATTTCTAGGTTACTATGTTCACCTTACACACCCTGGCCAGCCAGTAAATTACTGAATTTTTTCTTGCTCTTCTCTGTCTCTGTATAATGCATTAACCCCTTCAAATCTTCCTCCATTCAGAGTGATCTTTCCTCTGAAGACCACAATCAATAACTCAGAATAATCTTACTTTCTACATATTTCTACATCACTATGTTCACCTTACACATCCTGGTCAGCCAGTCAATTACTGAATTCTCTCTCTCTCTCTCTCTCTCTCTCTCTCTCTCTCTCTCTCTCTCTCTCTCTCTCTCTCTCTCTCTCTCTCTCCCTGTATAATGCACTAACCCCTTCAAATCTTCCTCCATTCAAAATTATCTTCCCTCTGAAGTCCACAATTAACAGCTCCTAAGAATATTAGCGACGTCGACGCAAGCTTCCTCCTACTTTGCCCTCAGACAACAGCAGTCCTCCATTTGCATATTTTCTTTCAAGTTCCATTTGGTCATTAACCTCCTCCTTTGAATGTACAGCCACACGGGGGGACTTTCATATCTCCTCCTGAAGTTCTTGCTCAAACTCCCCCCACCACCCACTAACATTTTATCACCTCTTTAAGTGCCCCGGCTCTTTCTCCCAGACTCGCGCGATTGTGCCCTCTCGTCTGTTTCCAAGCGGTTCTTTCTTTCTCATTTAAAAAATTATCTTATTATCTTTCTCTTTCATTTTCTTACTTCCAGCAATTATCGCTTGGCCAGGCCACTCGTCCGTGGGGCTCTCTTCTCAATTCTGCGTCCTTTCAGGGAACTGCAAGACATAAATTCACCTGGTCTTTCTCATTGGCTTGCATTTGCATTCTGGTTACAAAAGCTTGGTTACGTTTCCACCCTGCTTGAATGTGTGTGTGTATATACATTATATAAATACACACACACACACACACACACACACACACATATATATATATATATATATATATATATATATATATATATATATATATATATATATATATATATATATATATATTTAAGTTGCTTCACTAACAGAAAGTTACTGACCAGACTACAACTAATCAGATAATTATACTAAGTACTTAATAGCCACACTAAACCCAATGATTATGCAAAAACTGAACTCTATCTTTTCTTCTGCTCCATATTCCGCATTCGTGAGTTTTCTGGTCGACGTGGAATTAATCAAAAGATGATAACGATTTGGTCTACTGGTGATCATGAAGCTCACACGGGCAGGAAAAGATAGAATTCACCCTACTTGCCTTAGGAAATACAATTGCTCTGATTTCTAAAGCTGCCTTGCAATACTGGAAATCCTCTTAATCAAATTTTTAAATGACATTTTTCAAAAGCTACTTTCTGTGTCTATCTGGCAAATACATTTACTGATTCCACACACTTTTTAATATATCAATCAAAGGCAATGAATTTTCCTCACTTTCAAAAAAGAACGGGAATTGATATGTAAGTTGAGTCAGTGATCACTGACCAGAGAGATTCAAAGGTTGAAAAATATCAAGCCTGGAGCTGATATTTATAAGTAAGTTTATAAAGTAAAAAGCTATCAAGCCTGGAGCTGATAGTTATAAGTAAGTTTATAAAGTAAAAAGCTATCAAGCCTGGAGCTGATATTTATAAGTAAGTTTATAAAGTAAAACATGCCAGGCAGGGAAAGTTAAATGAAGTGCCCCCTGGAACTACAATTCTTACGAAAACTTTGTTTGCTCAGGAGAGGCTTGTGAAGGGTACTTAGGAATGGCAATTTTTTTTTACCAGAAGTCGAGACCTTTATTTTTTTTTTTTTTAGAGATAAATAAAAATAAAAATATGCGAAAATAAAAATAAATAGAAATAAAAATAAAACTATATGGCAATGAATAAGTACAGATTGAAATAAAGAGTAAACAATATAAGCAAATTTGATTATTAAAATAAAAATAGAAATAAATAAAAATAAGGACTTTTACGTTTCGAGGATCATATAAAAAAGGTAAGAGTCTGATTTATGATTGTGGGACTTCATTCGTCATTTCCTCAGTTGTTCTGAGTTTGTCAAGGTTTCTGAAAGGTTAACTAATACAGGTTATCTCTGTTTAAAGGTTAACTGATATAGGTCATCTCCGTTTAAAGGTTAATTGGGCCGTGGTCAAATGTTTGTAAATGGGAATTAAAGTTAAATATGAGAAATAGAAAGACCAAGCAAGAGGTCGAGAATAGCTATGTGTTGAAGGGCAAAGAATGCAAAGATGAGAGAGAGAGAGAGAGAGAGAGAGAGAGAGAGAGAGAGAGAGAGAGAGAGAGAGAGAGAGAGAGAGAGATATCCGCATATACATAACAGCTCTGGCTCTCTACTATTGATGCTGCCTGGACTCACTGTAAGCCTATAGGCTTCAGGCCAATTTCCAAAAATCTTACATATCACTTCCCGGACTGTCAAGGCCAACACCCAACCCAGCCTATATGGAATCAGAACCCCTTGGCTACCCACTACGAAATCACAACCCCTTGGCTACCCACTACACAAACTACAAACTAGAAATTCAAATAGCATAAAGCATTGTACCGCACAGTGTCCAGGTGTCACCTACTCCATTACCGTTGATGTGGGGGACCTCCAGACCCGCTGGAACGTAGGTGGCGCCTGGAACGCATCTGGAACACTGTCGCCTGAGGGCTGGCCTCTGTCTGGAACCCCTGCACCTCATGGCGAAGCACAGCTCCTCTGCCATTTCTGCGCACAGTGATTGCTGGAAGATAGAGAAGAAGAAGAGTAGGGTAAAGTCATTTGGCTCTTGAGTCAGTTTGGTGTAGTCTGGAATGAAGTGGAAACCAAAAACTGGAAAAGGAATGCAGTCTGGAACTAAATGAAAACCTCAAGATGGAAAAGTTACGTAGTCTGGAATGGAATGGAAATCTCAAGCTGGAGGAAGAATGTGGTCTGGAAGGAATGAAGTGGAAACCACAAACAGGAAAAGGAGTGTAGTCTGGAATTGAATGAAAACCACAAGATGGAAATGTAATGTAGTCTGGAATGAAAGTCTTGTGTGGTCTGGAATGAAATGGAACTCTCAAGCTGGAAAAGGAATGTAGTCTGGAATGAAATGGAAACCACAAGATGGAAAAGGAATGAATCTTGAATTGAAATGGAGTCTGAATCTGAACGGAAACCACAAACTGGAAAAGGAATGCTGACTGGAATGAAATGGAGACCACAAACTGGAACAGAAATGTAGTTGAAACTGAATGGAAATCACAAGCTGGAAAATTAATGTGGTCTGGAATGGAAACCGTCAGCTGGAAAAGGATGAACACAAAACATACTGATAACCACATGATTGACAAGAAAACAAAACAACTCAATACTGGACCTTTGACTAAAAATTTACTGGCTAACTTTGCATAAGTTAGCAGCCCCCCTTAAAAATAATAATAATAATAAATAAATCACCAATTTGCAAATGCAAAAGCAATATACGCTCAAAATAACACGGAATTCAACTGTAATTTCAGACTGTACATAAGAACTGAGGCGATTCATCAATAAAAAACCAACATTATGGATGTTGACACCAACTCACCCGATCAACTTGCGCATTTTTCTTGGCGTTCCAGCAGAACTCAAATATTGCTATAAGGACGGCGAAGGCTAAGCCACAGAGAAGCACTACGAACACACCACCTGACCGGGAGATGAGAAGACTTTGTATGACTCGAATGTAGAATATAATATATATATATATATATATATATATATATATATATATATATATATATATATATATATATATATATATATATATATATAAAGATTACAATGATTGTATTCTTCTGAGGCTGATATATTGTCCTTAAGTCATCATTATTTTGATTTCTCTCAATTTTGACCTTGTGTTTGCATAATACCCCATACTCAGGTCTTCCAAAATTGATTCATTTCTCACCATGAATAATTTTATTTTTTATTTTTTTATTTTTTTGTGAAATCTAATGTGACCCACCCAACCTAGGACCAGGGAGAACCAGGCACTGGCTGCTGACGACTCGGCAGGTATACCCGCGGATTCCCCCAAAACAACCCACTCCCAGCTCACAGACACAGTATTCAACGTCACCAATGAAATCCAATCAAACAACCACATTCAAACTACCTTCCAGGTACAATGACCAACTTACCTATATTATCTACACCCAGAGCAGATGCCTTGCTGTCTTTGCTCCCATCATCTCTGTTGCAGGTGTCACCCGTGTTCTTCCACCACCTGTTATACAGCATCTGTATGACCCCTTTCTCTTGCAGCTCGAGGATAGCCAGGGAGATTTTGTCTCTCCAGGGGGATCCTGTAAGGGGAGATTTAGGGAGAAAATAGAGTCTAGGGAGATCGACGTTTGTTTTGCAGTAATGGACGGAGATCCTGTGAAGGGACATTTAGGGAGGAAAAGAGGAGCCTAGGGGGATAGATGTTTGTTTACAAGAATTTTCAGACAAAGGCCCCTAGGGGTGACTAAATTTATTAGTGAGCAAAAGTACCATGTTACAAAATGATGATCTGTTAATATTAGAAAGATCATAAATATAAATGGCGTATTTGCCAGTAAAGAGGAATAAATTATATGCAAATGGAACGCCTCAAACCAAGAATATATGAATAAATAAATGAATGATGAATTGCAAATGGACAGGAAAGGAATTTTGCTTACTATTATTGGCTAAGATTTGGAGAATTTTGTTCTTAATATTGGAATATATCTCAAATATTTTACCCACTACAAAGAACTCATATTTCCAACTTTTTATTTATCATGAAGTAAACCAGAAAAATAACCTTATTTTAAATCTCGATACATGATTTTTTTTTATCTATTTATGTATACATTTCTGCAAGACGTGTGACAATACAGCTGAAACCAATGTATGTATGTATGTATGTATGTATGTTACCTTTCTAAAATAAATGATTTTATTCTATCTACAGCTCAAATATTTTTGGATATATTGTGTTCCATGAAAACTGAAAATAAAAAAAATATATAAATGACTTGAGAAATTTTATTTTGCTAGTGTCAAAAAGCTAATAGATTTTACAACAGTCTCTCTCTCTCTCTTTCAGTCTCTGAGTGTACATAAAACAGGTGAAAATTAAAATAAACTACAAATTCTTTTTACGGCTGTGCGCCATCATTCATCTTCTGAAGACTGAGTAAATATCCATTTATATCTTTTTTTATTTATCACAAGACTTTCTGTAGCTATATTTAGGCTCTGTCAAGCTCTTAACCTTTCCTGACCTCTCCTTGATGAGGTCTTGTGGAAGGAGATATTGAGTTTTCAGTCGGTTGAAAATAGAGAGAAATAGTTTAAATCTGAGAGAGAAAGTAGATTTTGTTCTGCCATACTAATGGGATTTGTTCGCTTTTAGAAATACAGATAAATTTATGGTGAGTGGTTATAATTTGTTGTATTGCTCTCTCTCTCTCTCTCTCTCTCTCTCTCTCTCTCTCTCTCACTGAAGAACTATTTTTTTGTCCTCTGTTACCATAACTATCTGAAGTGAGCTAGTCATTTACAACCAACATTCTCTCTCTCTCTCTCTCTCTCTCTCTCTCTCTCTCTCTCTCTCTCTCTCTCTCTCTCTCTCTCTCTCTCTCAAAGTGTGTTTGTATATATAAGTAGGGGAATATTAGTACTATATTTATTAGGTTAATACCTCTATTACAAAAGTTTTAGTTGATGATAACCTTAACTGGTGAGAGAAAAAATATTGGATTGTATATATGACAAATGAATGTACATATAGCATATATGATTTCACGTATACACACTTAGAGAGAGAGAGAGAGAGAGAGAGAGAGAGAGAGAGAGAGAGAGAGAGAGAGAGAGAGAGAGAGAGAGAGAGAGAAGGAAGGGTGGGTAGTAGTCGTTTTTATACAGAAATTTTGAAAACTTTTGTCAGGAGTTAAATATATACCAACATACATACATGTACAAATATTAAATCACAAATATCGTTCAATACCCAGTCAACTATACCTCGGGAGTAACTCACACCAAAGGGAATTCTAACTGATAAGTGCTTTCGTCACCAGTGGGATTCGAACTCCTGCTACCTGGCTTAGAAACAACGATGCACAGTGACTTTCGACCACTGAGCCATCTTGCTAGTAACCAGGCACTCACCACTGATAAAAACCCCTTGGGTGTAAGGTATTTTTGAGGTGTAGTGTACTGAATATTGGATTAATATTTGTGTATTAATATTTGTGGATGGGAATGGACTCACTGTTCAATGTGACATACATACATACATACATATATACATAAATACATATATACATACATACATACATACATACATACATACATACATACATACATACATACATACATACATACATACATAAAAAGGAAGGAAATCTTGAAAAACATCTCGGAATGGGAATGAGACATCAGGTGTCAGGAATGGAATTGGAATAAAGAAAAAATCGAAGAGGAGAATGGACTAGACCAAGTTCCACCCCATTCAGCAACTCTTTGAGAGACCCTCCCGATGTATGTTTTCTTTTCCTCTTATTCAGGGAGTCGTATTAACCTCCCACGAGGGACACGAGAGAGAGAGAGGGAGAGAGAGAGAGAGAGAGAGAGAGAGAGAGAGAGAGAGAGGCAAGACTTGACACGGAAAGAGAGAGACAAACATACTGACAGGTACAGAGAGAGAGAGAGAGAGAGAGAGAGAGAGAGAGAGAGAGAGAGAGAGAGAGAGAGAGGCAAGACTTGACATAGAAAGAGAGAGACAAACTTACTGACAGAGAGAGAGAGAGAGAGAGATGCAAGACTTGACAAACAGAGAGATAGACACAAACATACTGACAGAGAGAGAGAGAGAGAGAGAGAGAGAGAGAGAGAGAGAGAGAGAGAGAGAGAGAGAGAGAGAGAGTCGAGCCAATTGGGAAAACCTCTTCTTCTTCTTCTTCTTCTTCTTCTATTATTTTTGAGGAAGAGTGTCGACTCTCGCTTCGGTCTACCCATAAATACAGAGAGAGGATTACGATCTTATAAGAGAAGGTCCTGAGAAGTGAGAGGATATCCTAGCTAGGAGGGAATTGCCTGGGTGGAGGAGGGGGTGAGGGGGGGGCGTAGGTCCTTCTTGAAGAAGGGGTAGTGGCCTGGGATCCTTGTGTGTGTGTTGGGGGGGGAGGGGAGGGTTAGGCCTATAGTAAAAGGTATAAAAATCTCCTCGTTACCCCCGAGGCAAAATCATCTCGTCAGAATCGAGAGTTTGAGGAAAAATAAAAAGATAAAAAAGATAATTAAAAACATTATTCATTTGTTCTTGGGGAGACTTGGAGGGGAAACAGTGGGTTGGGCTGTACTTTCTGAAAGTCTTCATTAAATATATATATGTGTGAGTTTTGATATTTCATGCATCTGTGATTCTGGGAAAGGATTATATAGAGTCCAGTAGTTCGACCGAGCAAGAATACTTGCATAAAAAAAATACTGTGTATAAATTAACTCCTCTCTCTCTCTCTCTCTCTCTCTCTCTCTTCTGCTCTGAAGCCCGGTGGTGGAAATTAGAAAATTTCAATTCCATTCCTTGTTTCGTCGAGAAGTTAAGAGTTCACTGTTTTTGCAATTGTATTGTCTTTAATATATATATATATATATATATATATATATATATATATATATATATATATATATATATATATATATATAGTATATAAAAATATATACATTTGAAGCTTAATATTTACCCTTTTCTTACTTTTAACTAAGAAAGTAAGCCTACTGAAGCCTAACTTTTACCATTTCTCACTTTTAACAAAGAAAGTAGGCCTAATTTGAAGCTTAATTTTCACCATTTCTTCCTTTTAACTAAGAAAATAGGCCTAATTTGAAGCTTAATTTTTACAATTTTCCTCCTTTCAACTAAGAAAATAGGCCTAGTTTGAACCCTAAAGCTTACCATTTCTCACTTTTAGCTAAGAAAATAGGCCTACGTCCTACTCACCCATAGGCGTAGCAATGCCGTAGCTCTTGGAATCGAGAAGGCCTCCGATCTGGGTGAGGTTGCAGTTCCTCTGGACGTAGTAATCCAGCATCGAGGATTCCATGAGGAATGCGTAATTCCCTTCCAGGACTCGGCGCACTCCTTCGTCGTAGGAATGCACGAAGACGCTCGGCTTCTTGTTCTCCATGAATCTCCACATCTTCTGGTAGGTCTCGATTTTGGAATCCTTGTTTTTGGGGCGAGGGAAGGAGAGGAAAGGTTTGGTTACTCGTGGGTCTGCCCCAGTGGCTTTTGTGAGTCCTTTGTAAAGATTAAGGATGATTATTTGAGGATCTATGACGTTTTTTGTGCTCTTAGTGGAAATTAAGGTTGATTTCTTGAGAGTCTATTCCAATGACTTTTGATGTTTCTTGTACAAGTTAAAGATGATTAATTGAGAATCTGCTCCAATAACTTTTTTTTACTCCACATATATATATATATATATATATATATATATATATATATATATATATATATATATATATATATATATATATAGAGAGAGAGAGAGAGAGAGAGAGAGAGAGAGAGAGAGAGAGAGAGAGAGAGAGAGAGAGATGGATGATAAAATACACCTAAATATAAAGGTGCAGTTATAAGACAAAGTGAAGTAAAACATAGAAATGAGAGAGAGAGAGAGAGAGAGAGAGAGAGAGAGAGAGAGAGAGAGAGAGAGAGAGAGAGAGAGAGAGTTCAATACCTCGAAGGTTCCAGGACGTAGGTGAGCGGAAGATGGGAGATGGATGGTCAGAAAAGTATTGGAACACTAAGACCCCAACCTCATTCCGGCCGAGAAAATTGATGGTGAACAGAAAAGAGCTGAATATTTATGAGATAGTTTCTCTTATATTACCCATGAATCATCCTCTTATATCATCCACGAATTATTACTCTATAAATGATGGGCGTACAGAGTTGCTCGCCCTACGCTACGATGCTTTTAATTTTGAGAATTTGCAACAGATTCGACAGCAATCGGAAGCTGGTATTTCATGCTTGAAATGGCGCATTCTGTTATGAACTCAAAAATGGCTAAATTGCGTCACATTTCGAAAATATCTGGGTGTGAATTTCCATCAAGTAATAATGAAATCAAAGGAGTATCAGTGATGAAACTATGGATTAACCTTTTCGCCCAAAATATTGAAGAAATGAAAGGAAATAAATGGTAAGGATCGACCTGCGGTAGGAGTCCATTATAGTCCTACGTTGTAGGTGAAAGGAGATATTGGGTAGTTGGAGGAATATCAGGTGTAAAAAGGCGCAATTATCAACAAGAACTAAACTAAAGAAACGTTTAAGAAAGTCTCTTAAACAGTTCAAAGCACGAGGGACTTAATTTTAAGAAAAAGCCATAAAATCGTGAGACTAACTCTACTCTACTCTACTGTAACTCATTCCCCAGGGCAAAAATCAGCCACGAAAACATACCCTGAAGAAGGTCATGGTTGACCCTGACCTCTGGATGCCGTAGGGAATCTCCGTCTGACTCGCCAAGTCCTCGACGTCATCTGCAATATGCCACATCAATCATGCAAGGTGAGTTCTTTCCATGCAATGGTGCTACTTTGAGGGAAACATGCGTCTATGAATGGAGGTTGGACATATGGGATATTATAACTGAATGTGATGAAAAATACCAGTTTATAATCAGTGGGTATGTTTAGGTCTAGGACGCATTAAAATCAAGATAAACATGCGTCTGTGAGTGGTGGTTGGACAAATGGGATATTGTAACTCAGGGGGGTAAATAATACCTATTTACAGTCAGTGGGAATCTTTAGGTCTAGGACACGTACTAAAATCAAGGCAGTTATTGGTCTAGAAGTCACTTTTGACCGTAATAACGACGCATGCAGTTCGCTTCCGTGCAATAGGGACATTCAACTCTGACCAAAATGCTTTAAAAATAAGAAAAAAATATAGAAGAAGACTGGTTTTCAGTTCACCCCAACAGAAGGAAGGCATTCTTCAAGCGAAACCACAATACCCAAGCAATAACACCCGAAGATTTTTCGCATGCACCCCGTTAACATTCTTCAAGCAGAGCCACAGTTTTCAAGCAATAAAACTCAGGGCGTTTTCGCATGCATGGCGTATGTGCAGTGACAAATCCCAGGTCGCAAGTCTTACCCTGAAAAAGGTAAGTGTGGTTCCTCCCGAAAGTGAACCGTAAGAGATCTCTGTCTGGGAGGCCAGGTCCTCGGCACCCTCTGAAAATGGAAGGATTTCCAGGGACTCAATAAATTGGTCTATCTCTTCATTTTGTGTTTCTTTTTACCCTCTCTTTACTTCTTTCTGATGAATACCATAATATTCTTTGGAAGCTTCTTGAATTTCAAGTCAGTGGCCCACTGTGGTGGTGGGCTTGTTCCATATGAATAGGGTTCATCTTCTGAATAATAATAATAATAATAATAATAATAATAATAATAATAATAATAATAATAATAATAAGGTTCATCTTCTGGATAATAATAATAATAATAATAATAATAATAATAATAATAATAATAATAATAATAATAATAATAATAATAATTCTTTCTAATGAACACCATAATATTCTATGGAGGCTTGAATTTCAAGTAAGTGGCCCCTTGTGGTGGGCTTGTTCCATAATAATAATAATAATAATAATAATAATAATAATAATAATAATAATAATAATAATAATAATAATAATAATAATAATAAATCTTTCAAATAAACACCAATTTATTCTTAGGAAGCTTGAATTTCAAGTCAATGGCCCCTGTGGTGGTGGGCTTGTTCCATATGAATAAGGTTCATCTTCTGAATAATAATAATAATAATAATAATAATAATAATAATAATAATAATAATAATAATAATAATAATAATAATAACTGAACCTCAAGTCAATGGCCCCCTGTGGTGGGCTTGTCCCATATGAATAAGGTTCATCTTCTGAATAATAATAATAATAATAATAATAATAATAATAATAATAATAATAATAATAATAGTTAACACTTCAGGAATCCCGATTCTCTTACGGATACAAAGAAACAAAAAAAAAAAAAAAACTTACCAATGGGCGTGATCATTCTCTCCACAGTGAGGAAAGCAGCTAGATTGGCAGTGTATGAAGAGATGATAATAAGAGTGAAGAACCACCAAATGCCGCCCACGATCCTCGTCGAACACGCCTGTCGCCGCCCATTTCAAAAGCACGCCCACGGTGGGTTCAATCCATGGGTCGAGGAGGTAATGCGTGGCGGATGTGGAAGAGGGGGAACGATTATTAATATTAATAAGTTTCATGTTTGTAAAGTTCAAATCTTTGGGGATTTTTTTAACTATATATATATAAATATATATATAATAGATATATATATATATATACATATTTGTTTATTTATATATTTAATTATCGTCTAGAATAAACAAGCAACTCTGGTTTCCCATTCCCTAATCATTACCATTTGCTTCCCGAAAAAAGAAATGACCCGGTAATGGCAAGAGGATTTCTCCGTCCCCCGCCCCCCTCCCCCCCCCGCCCCCGCCCTCCCACCTCGTTGACCTGACCTCCGAATTTCCGCCATCACTCTCAATTTCCGGAAATGGCTGAGAAGAGAAATTTATGCCGGATTTCTCTGCGCGATAAATTTCCACCTTTCTCCCAGCAGTGATGCCACACGAGGGTCGTATGGTTATTTATTTTGATTTTATTGAAGTTGATGATGATGTCTGCAAGACGCCTGGGCTGTGTGTGTGTCTCTCTCGTGGGCGGGGTGGGTGGGTGGGTGGGCAAGGTGAGAGATTTATGTGTGTATTTGTATATATATATATATATATATATATATATATATATATATATATATATATATATATATATATATATATATATATGCAATACTGATCAACTTCCTTCTTCTATTCTTCAACGTGTTTTTTTTCTCTTCCTCTCCTTTCCTCAAATACTCCAAGAGAGAGAGAGAGAGAGAGAGAGAGAGAGAGAGAGAGAGAGAGAGAGAGAGAGAGAGAGAGAGAGAGATTCTAAACACTCCTTGACCCTAAAAAAAAAAAAAACTACTCCAGCGATTCTGGCGAGTGAATGCGAAAAGAAACTCCGCTGTCACCTAAATTAGGTTCGTGGCGAGTGGCGTCGTGTTTCTCTCTCTCTCTCTCTCTCTCTCTCTCTCTCTCTCTCTCTCTCTCTCTCTCTCTCTCTCTCTCTGCCTGTCTGTTTCTTTCTTTTCTCATCTCTCTCTCTCTCTCTCTCATTTCTCTTCTCTCACTCTCTCTCTTTTTTTTTTCTCTCTCTCTCTTCTCTTCTCTCTCTCTCTCTCTTCTGTCTGTCTCTTTTTCTCATCTCTCTCTCTCTCTCTCTCTCTCTTAGAGAGAGGAGGGAAAAGGATAGCCCCACTTTACAGCAGAGTTTATGTGGGAGTTTCCATTTTAAATATCATCAGATTCGATTATGTGTTCACTAATGCATTTTGTGATTTTGTTCAGCTATTTAACTTTGTCAATATAAAACCCACGCTTCATTAATGTAGTTATTTTTCCAACCACTCCTTAATAGAACACGAGTAAATACACACAAATGCATAGATACATATTTTAAAGGCCAAAGGAATTATTGTTTGGTGAAATACTTATAGATGTATAATTTCCTTGATGTCAGAGTCAGAGAAATGAAAGCAATGTCTTTCATTCCCCGATGTAGATATCTACAACATGAAAAAAACACACGAACAAACACACATCTTAAAATAAACCACAAAAACATACACACACACATACACACAAAAAAAAGTCTCGTAATTTCTAATTCAGATGCCTAAAATGTGTCACTGTGCATCTCAAAATAAAAAAAAATACACAAAAAATCTCAAAATTGAAAAAAAAAAACAAAATTAAGAAAAAACACACTCAAAAACAATCTCGTAATCCTTTGTCTAGATATTTAAAATGAGACACTGAATAAAAAAAATCACACAAACATCTCAAAATCAACAACAGAAAAAAAAACAAACTTAAAACAAAAAAAATGAAACACCCCACCAAAAAAATCCCCCAAATAACCTGACTATGAAAGACAACAACCCGACCAAACAACTCTCCCGATCTCGCGACACGACCCTACCTACCTTCGGATTGAGATCAGACCCCTGCTGCATGAGCGTCCCAATGGTAAACCAGAAGCTGTTGGACAGCGAGAACTGGTTCTCGACGACGTCGTTCTCTTGGGCGCAAGGATGAGGATTGTGCCACTCGTAGGGCGAGAACCTGGCCACGATGAACATCGTGATGGACACGAGGACGTAGGCTGCTAGGACGTAGAGCCAGATCTCGATGGCCAGAGGATTCATGAAGGAGAAGAGTCGCGTTTGCTGGCTAGTGGGTACCTGGGAGGAGGAGAGGTTGGTTTGGTATTAGGGATTTGTGAATGGGGGCACATTAATCTACAGGTACCTGTGAGGAGACGTGAAGCATTAATGTTTACAGGTATCTGTGAGGGAGTAGGATTTTTTATATTAGGCACTTGTAAGGGGACATGAAGCATTGATATCTACAGGTACCTGTGAGGAGGAGAGGTTGGTTTGGTATTAGGGATTTGTGAATGGGGGCACATTAATCTACAGGTACCTGTGAGGAGACGTGAAGCATTAATGTTTACAGGTATCTGTGAGGGAGCAGGATTTTTTTATATTAGGCACTTGTAAGGGGACATGAAGCATTGATATCTACAGGTACTTGTGAGGAGGAGAGGTTGGTTTGGTATTAGGGATTTGTGAAGGGGCGGGACATTAATCTACAGGTACCTGTGAGGAGGCGTGAAGCATTACTATTCACAGGTACCTGTGAGGGAGCAGGATTTTTTGATATTAGGTACTTGTAAGGGGACATGAAGCATTGATATCTACAGGTACCTGTGAGGAGGAGAGGTTGGTTTGGTATTAGGTACCTGTGAGGGACATTAATCTACAGGTACCTGCAAGAGGTCATGGTGTTTTAATATATACAGGTACTTGTGAGGGGGACAGGATGGTTTAATGTCTACAGGTACCTGTGAGGGGGACATGAAGCAGTAATGTCTACAGGTACTTGTGAGGGGACAATTAATCTACAGGTACCTGCGAGGGGGAATATTAATCTTAATCTACAAGTACCTGCAATATATACAGTTACCAGGTGTAACATACACAGGTACCAGTGAGAGGAAACTAAGCTTCAGCATATACAGGTACCTGTGAGATGACGAGAAGCTTAGAGAAAAATTGTCTTATGTCTTTAGTTTTGATTCGTTCAATTGCATTTTTTATTCTGCGTATCAAACGTGGCTTCTTAAAACCCACTAAGATTTTATATCAGAATTATGAGAATTAATAAATTTATATGAATAAAAACGACCTCAGTGTTTGCAATAACATTAAATCTCTCTTTTTATCCATTTTGATATTGCTAAGGGCTTAGATCATTTTGAAATCTCAGCTTGTTTGAAAAACACTTCCTTAAAAGGCTTGATACCTAATGTTTTTTTTTTTGTCCTATATTATGAACACGAATATACATATTCAAGAAATTGTGAAGAAAATTCAACTTGTCTCTACTGTTGGCAAACACAAATCTTATGGGAAATCATGAAGGCTGGGTCGGATTTCTGTCAGCTGAGAATCCAAACACATACACACACACACACACACACACACACACACACACACACACAAATATTTACGTATTTGTTACTTGCAAAAGTGCACGATATTTTGATATCTGGATCAAAAAACAATTATCTTTCGCAAGATATGAAAATTTCGTCATCTTGAACCTTTTTGTAATCATGAAAGTATTGTAATCTTGTGGTCAATCTCTCTCTCTCTCTCTTACCTTGAACAATATACTGATTCCCACGTTCATGAAAGGTTTGGTAAAATCAATAACGTTCTCTCTGGCGTAGTTGATGGTCATTGATCCGATTGCTAGGTCGGCTTTCTGCAAAAAAAAAAAAAAAAAAAAAAAAAAAGGAATTTGTGATTGCATTAGAAAATGTGTGTATATACTGTATATGTATATATACATACGTATATATGTATATATACATATATATATACATATATATATATATATATATATATATATATATATATATATATATATATATATAGTTACATAAGAAAATTATGGGCACGTGTAATTTCCCAATCACTGCCAAATCAATCTTATTATTATTCCAAAAGGTACTATTACCCATATAATCATCTAAGAAACATAAAAACTCGAATATAAATTACGTAGAAAATAAATAATTCATTTCAATTTCCATAACTGAAGGCTTAATATAATTAGATGTTTACCTGACAGCGCACCATTGAATTTAATAATTTTTCTACATAAGATTATATCAGCATCTACATAATCAATGAATTTGAATATTAGTTTTTATTTATTTTTTTTCTGATGAATGAATTGGTACATAGAAAGCCATAATCTACAGTGGATGTGAATGCTACTGGTAATGTTAATCTAATAATGGTCACTACATTACATCACTACTGCTCCCATGAATAATAATAATAATAATAATAATAATAATAATAATAATAATAATAATAATTACGAGTAATATTTTGCTGTCAAAGTAACTGATCAATCACAAAAAAGTTTCAAATTACACAAACAAACATATACAATATATATATATATATATATATATATATATATATATATATATATATATATATATATATATATATATATATATATGTATATATATATATATACATATCTGTTCTGAAACACTTATATATACATGCTAGGACAGGAATAGGGTGCATTTTTAATGTACATTTCTAAATCATAAATTCCCTCCTGCAATCGCATGCACCTTTGAATGCATGCAAGCAGACAGTTCTTTTAGAAATGCGTTCATGCGATTGCGAAGTAATCTAAATGCGCAACTACAAACATTGAAGAATTTAAAAAAAAACAAATGAAATACATTCAGAGTAAAATGGAATATATCGTGATAAATTCTAACTGTGTAAATGTTATTGAACAAAATCTGTATATTTTCTATCAATAATACTATACATTTTTTTTTAGCAGTTACATATCTTTATCATAAAGATTCCTATATATTTCATAGACATTAGAGAACCTAAGACTTCTTCCTTTCAAAATAAAATCTTCTTAATCCTTTCTTCTCCTTCTTCCTCTGCATCAGATTTCGACTTGGCTGGACACTGGTGCGAGCGGACACCTCCTCACGGTTCAGTAGACTGATGAAAAGGGGTCATTTGACCCCTCCTCTCACACCCCCCCCCCCCAACCCCCGTGACCGCCCCGACCTTAGGACGGGGAGGGAAGTTTAATGACCATTAAATCTCCTTATCAACGACTCCTCCCCCCATCATGACCCCAACTTGACCGAAGGATTGTCCAGTATGTTCGCGCGTTTCCTAATGAATAATTTGACCAGGTTTTTCTCTAAAAATAAAACTGTTTCATTCAGTGAAAAAAATTTATACATTAATCAACTATAAATTTATTGGATTTTCAGAGATGTATATTTACGTGTTTATTAATGAATGATTCGTCCTGGTTTTTCCTAAATATACATAAATATTATATATATATATATATATACATATATATATATAATATATATATATATATATATATATATATATATATATATATATACATGTATATATATACACACATATATACAGTATATATACAAATATTTTCAAACGACGTATATATGCTATGTACCTATACATATACACGCAAACGACGAATATCTTACACAAACAAAATTACAAAACGAGAATTCTTATCGACATACCCTGGCACACCAAAACACAATCATTTGAAATAAATTAAAAACACGCCTTCTTCACCAACACAGAAACGAACCACTGCATGCAAAAGTAAAAAAAAAAAGATAATTAAACCATCATCCCATCATGCAAAGAAGCCCAAGTCTTCACAACTAAACTGACAAAAAATAAAACAAGAAACTTGACGCAAAGGTGAAAGAAAACGGGGTGCTAGTAGTAGCCCGCTAGCTCGCTCACTCGCTCGCTGGGGAGACAGACTCACGTTATCCTGAAGCTCCCTGACTATTCCGTTCCACTCTCCCGTGTCCGGGTTCTGGATCCCGTAGGTCTTGGACGGGGACAGGCGGATCTGGTACTGGAACCCTATCATGTTGGCTATGTGCTTCAGCATGTCGACGCAGAAGCCTTTGTACCTGGCGTTTCCAGTCAGGTTGCTCTGGTCGGTCCGTAGCATGACGTAGGGGGTTTCCTACGGGGTGGAGAGGGTGGTTTGGAGGTTTAGAAAGGGTTTGTGTCCATAGGCGAAGGGCGAAGGGCCAACAGGAATAAATAGAGGGTATATAGGCCTGGATGTTTACGTCTATGAAGACTTCGCGAAGGGGCCGGTAGCCTACGTAGAACAAGACATTTTTCTTAATGGTATTTTTTATTTAAGCAACTGTTCCTGTAATGTGTCTGTATGTATATATATATATATATATATATATATATATATATATATATATATATATATATATATATATATATATACAGTGGAACACACCACTCGTGCAATCAAGACACGTCTCAGCGATAACCTGAAACAAGGAAAGAGGAACCATAATAACAGTTCTGACGCCAGAAATGCAGGAAAGATGAGACGTTTTTACTTTATGGGGTCATAACAGCCATGCTATGTGACAATATCAAGGAGAA
The DNA here is from genome assembly GCA_039081455.1 of Macrobrachium rosenbergii. NCBI lineage: Eukaryota > Metazoa > Arthropoda > Malacostraca > Decapoda > Palaemonidae > Macrobrachium > Macrobrachium rosenbergii. The sequence continues at coordinate 22,524,137 of JANJGK010000046.1, forward strand.
TAGCTTAACTTGGAACCATTTCACTGCTTTTGATGAGCAGAGGGCAAATGCATGCTGCCCTAAAATGGAAAAGTGCAGTATCCGCAAAATTTTCGAAATTGAGATACGCCACTTATTGGGCTCGTGAAACGTAAAATACACAAGTTACTGCAGTTTCAGAATGTTTCTTCCATGCTTTTCACGTTTCCCATTTGCAGTATCCGGAAAATCATTAGTAAGGCGAGGGAGAATCTGCCATTTTTCTCAGTTTTGTATTTTTGTAGATACTGCAGTCCTCCTCTTTAAGGCAGCATAGGTGAATATGAGTGGTAAGTGTATGTTGAAACATTCCCTATACGAATGACTGATTGATTGATTATGGCTACTGAAACTGGCGTCACAATCCCTAAAACAAAACTTCGGAAAACTTGAAAAACAATATTATTTGAACTTCCCGTGTTCCAGTTGCCATTTATTTGTTATTAAAGCATTATTATTTTCTTTTCTTGGCAAAGTGACCATATTCACTGCGAGAGAGAGAGAGAGAGAGAGAGAGAGAGAGAGAGAGAGAATGTGTGATGGAATTTGATACTACCATCAGCTAATTAGAGAACAGGTGTAAAAAAAACTCTAATAAACAACAGCGGAGAGAGAGAGAGAGAGAGAGAGAGAGAGAGAGAGATTCTGGTCGTGTGTGTGTGCTTTCTTGCATGCTGGAAGCAACCGACGCGGAAATAAGCCAAAGCCGAGCCTGCCATATCACTGGGAAATCAGATTACACACACACACAAAAAGAGTAGGATTCAAATCCTAATCAGCTTTCGTCTTCAGCTAAAAATAAAGAAAGAGAAAAAAACTGTTGAGATACACACAAACACACACACACACACAGAGCGAGAGACTCTGAAAGGGCCCGCACCACTTTTCAAACCGGTGGCAGAAATCTCCCAGAGGTAATTGTACGAGGAGGTATTAGAGTGCCCTCGAGATTTACAGGAAATGAATGGAAGGTGTGTTTAGGCTTGTTTTTTTTTTTTTTTTTTTAAATTCTCGATGGATCTTAAACATTTCTATATTTATGGTCAGGCACCAGGAGATGAATGGGGATAAGTGGTTCCCATTAGGGAGTTTGGTGCCGCGGGAACGTTACGAAACGATTCATTTTTGTTTACCAAATCTTTTCTGAGTCGATTTGGCCTTAAGTAAGGCGAGAAAAGAGGAGGATGAATAAATGAATGAGTAAAAAAAATCAACCAGTAAGCCTTTTCTGAGTAGATTTGGCCTTAAGTAAGGTGAGAACAAAGAAGGATAAATTAATGAAAAATAAAAATATATAAAAACAGATGATTAAATAAACAGATAAATGAAAAACAATAGTTAACTAGATTAAGCAGTAACTGAAAATTACTAATTGTGCCGTCAAGTTAGGAAACTCAATAGACAAAATAAATCAATATACAAAAAGGCAAACAATAAGTAATTGTTAATTGGCTGGCTGCGACGCCAAGCAAGAGAACTCGTTCAATAAGAAAACAAACCAACATGTAATATCTGTACTTGCGAAAAATATCATGAAAATTCTTGTGGAATTACTTTTTCAATTACATTGATTTTGCTGCTGTGAATGAATGGATAGTGATTTAAAATATATATATATATATATAATATATATATATATATATATATATATATATATATATATATATATATATATATATATATATATATATATATATATATATATATATATATATATATACATTACATTACATCACAAAAATCTTCCCAGATTAAGGAGGGGGGTTAAATGTACATGAAACACCACCAAAAACGAGATCAAAGTATTACAGTGAGAAACATTACTCTCATCATCATCATCATCCGGAGCGACTCTCCGCGGGTGGAAAATTTATTCATAGATTCTTTGAGACTCACTCGCGGGAATTTCAGTCAGTGCCGGATTTGTGTGTGAGGGGGAAAGTATCATCACGCTCGCTCGCGCCATTGAGCAAAGGTTTATAATGTCATTCGCTGGATGTATTTTGCTTTTAAACAGATACTGATAAGATTGATGACTGTTTATTTATGTAATTCGTGTTTATTCGGCTTATTTGTGTTTGCGTTATATTAGTTACAGTCTTTTACTTTTATAAATTGTATTTTCTCGGTCAGGATCAAACGCAATGATTCTGCATAGAAATATCTAGAGTGTGTATGAATGTAGGTGTAGATTTATGCACACATGTATACACACACACACACACACATATATATATATATATATATATATATATATATATATATATATATATATTATATATATATATATATTTGTATTCATACACATACGGCTTTCCTATCCTCACAAACATTAACTCACAAACGCCCCTTAATGTCAAATTCATTGCTATCAGCCGCTCACCATTCTCAAACCACCATCTACCCTCGCTTTCACTGAAACCAGACATCGAACAGAAATATTACACGCCTCAAAGTAGCCTCATTATCCGCACTAAACCCTGCAACTTTCTCTTCAAACTATTACTCAGAGATACATGATCCTTAGAAGGAAACGTGTATTCACTGAAGCTTGAAGTACTTTGAGATGTAACCGAGTACCGAGGAGACCTTTTCCTGAAAAAAAGCAGGACGCCATATCTTAAAAACTAGCGGTAGAACTTTCTTGAAGATAATCTCATTATGTTTCCCACACCCAAATTACTTTGAAGGTCTTAATTTCACCTAACCTAACCTAGGGGCATGACAAAAAAAACCGGGGCTGGTACAATACTAGCATAAATCTCAGGAATCTGCTACCGGGATAGATACAGTTTCCACTTAACCAGTTCCCGTTGATATATTCACCCGCTGATATATTAAACCGTTGATATATTCACTATAACCTAAGTCAAGGTTAAGGTACAGGGAGTCAGCTACTGACGACTGCAAAAGAATGTACATGAAATTCTTAAGGGGGAAATAAATACTTCTATATATTTACGTAACCTACAAATGGCACAATATACCTACGAGTGATACTTCTCAGGATGGTGATAAAGATACGTCACTACTTCTGCCTGCGATACCACCAAACTATCGGGCGATATCTCCAAGGATAGCGATAAAAGATACGCTACTACTTCTGCTTGCGATACCGCCAAAATTACCGAGCGATATCTCCAAAGACAGCGATAAAAGATACTTCATAAAGATACGTCACTACTTCTGCCTGCGATACCGCTAAACTGTCGGACGATATCTCCGAGGATAGCGATAAAGATACGCTACTTCAGCTTGCGATACCGCCAAAACTATCGAGCGACATCTCCAAGGACAGCGATAAAAGATACGCCACTACGCCAAAAACTTTCTCGTAAGCGTCTAACAGTCCCCCTACAGCGGGCGAGTACTCTCGAGATCTCTGTCTCCAACTTCTTCTTCTTCTCCTCCTTCGTACCCCAGACATGAGTTGCTTGACAATGCCGTTCCATTCCCCCGTGATGGGGTTCTTGGCGCCGTAAACGCCCTCCGGAGACACCTCGATGATGTAGTCGAAGCCGGAGATGAGGGCGATCTCGCGCAGGAGGTCGACGCAGAATCCGTAGAAGCGAGAGTTTCCCGTGAAGTTCTTCCCGGGACGCATCATCATAAACGGGTTGTCCTGTTGTCGTTTTTTTTTTGGAACGTCCGGCCGTTTTCAGAGCGGAGGCGTTAACGGGAACAAAGGCGGAAATAGACAGGCGTTAAGTATTTAGATTATTCTTTTAGGAGTTAGTGTTACTATTTTGGTACTTACGGGAAGAAAGGCGGAAATAGATAAGAATTAGGCATTTAGATTCTTTTTAGAAGTTAGTGGTGCCAGTTTGAATTCAGGAACCATCTTTCTTTGTATAAAGAATTTGGTTAGACAGACGTTAAATATTTAGATATTCTTTTAGGAGTTAGTGATACCAGTTTGATAATTAGAAACTAGCTTTTTTTATATAAAGAAATTGTTTTTGCATCTGAGGATACAATGGCTCCCTTAATATACAAGGAGGAATTTGTATTTCCAAATGATGTTATTTGGGGACCTATATTTTTTATACAAAAAACTTGTTTTTGCATCTGAGGAAACACTGGTTCCTATATCATATAAGAACAGGGATTTTGCATTTCCAAATGATGCCAAGTTGATAATCAAAGACTTTATTTTCAACTTTTATAAAGATTTTATTTTTCCATTTGAGAAAAATCTTGTTCCTTTAATATATGATAATTAGGGATTCTGTTTTTACCTTTTATAAAGATTTTGTTTTTTCTATCTGAGAAAACACTGGTTCCTTTACTATTTAATAAAGGGGAATTTGTCTTTTCAAATGATGTCGATTTAATATTAGAGGACCTTAATTTTTTATATAAATTATTTTATAAGGACGGGAATATATATATATATATTTTTAAATTACCAGATCATTATCACTACCAACGTATCAATATCCAGATTTTCGACGAGGTAAAAATATTATCGAACCTAACCATTGTTCTTTAGCTTTCAGAACCCCTTTCATTCCTTTTACTGTACCTCCTTTCATATTCTCTTCCTTCCATCTTATACTTTCCACCCTCTCCTAACAATTGATTCATAGTGCAGCTGCTTTGAGGTTTTCTTCCCTTTAAACCTTAAAAATCTTTTACTGTCAATTTCCGTTTCAGCGCTGAATGACCTCGTAGGTCCCAGTCTTTGGCCTTTTGGCCTAAATTCTATATTCAATTCAATGAGAGAAATCTTTCTTGTCACATCTGCAAAAGAATACAGATTATTTTTATTGTAAAGAGAGAGAGTTTTGTCTAGCGACTGTCCTGAAACAGAAAGTGAAGAGAGAGTCATGTTATTTTTACGCCGGAGGAGATGAAGAATTGTCCACTTCCGCTGAAAGTGAATAAAAATATTATTCTCTGTTAGAAATATGATATCTGATAACAAAAAAGGTCTCCTATTCTATGTATATTCTATAGAAAAATTGTACAATAGCACTTCAGTATTGGATATTTGCGTTCGAACATAAAAAAATATATATATTAAAACTAAAAGATTATCCAAACCTTTTCATTTCCAAACCACATCTGTAATCGTAATAATCAGATGAATAAAAGGAAAATTGAAATTAGCGAAAGTTATGGTAGAAATAAGCGCAACAAAAGATAATCATTTAAAAGTAGATAATCAATATGAGAGGAAAATAGCCTATCTATTGTGTTTTCCACCCGCGGACCAAGCTGCACATGACTGGATGATTCAATTAGCGAGTGTGTGTTGAGTGAGCAAGCAATGATGTTTTTATATATGAGTTAAAGTTATGAGACTGTAGAGTATAATTTTATCTGTTTGTTTATTTATCTATCTATCTATCTATCTATCTATCTATCTATCTATCTATCTATCTATCTATCTATCTATCTATCTATCTATATAGATATATATTTATATGAATAAATATTATATGCGTGTAAATACATAAATATGGCTGATCATTAAGTGTTTTAGAAACTGGACGAGTTCTGTGAGGATTCAGAGATAAAGTATAGTAAAATATGTGTATGTCTGCATGTATATATATATATATATATATATATATATATATATATATATATATATATGTATGTATGTATGTATGTATGTATATACATATAAACATATGCGGACATACACTTATATTTTACTATACTTCAAATTTGAAAAACTCACAGAACTCGTCCAGTATTCTAAAACACTGAATAACCAGCCAAATGTATTATAGCAGACATATAACTATGCAACTTAACCTCTGCCCACTGTCCCTTTTGTACAGTAGAGCTCTGTTTACAACAAACAAAAACAAGACAAAAAAAACAAACAAAGAAAACGCAAACAAAACTATTCATTGTCTTTACCAAATTCGTAGTGACGAGCAGAGTGACATTCATTGTCCCTGGATCGTAGAAGGCAGCTCTGTCCGTGACGTTCACGCCACTGCCTGGGCTCCACTCACCCACCTGGTGAATGAAAATGAATGAAAATGAATAAAATCTTCGTAGCAATCGAGTTTTCTGTACAACGTATAATGCTGTATACAACTATCAGCTCCGACCTCGCAACGCCTCCGGAGAGCGCTGCCAGACGCAAGAAATCTTGACCTTAAATAAAATAAAAACTACAGAGGCTAGAGGGCTGGAATTTGGTATGTTGGATGATTGGAGGGTGGATGATCAACATGCCAATTTGCAGCCCTCTAGCCTCGGTAGTTTTTAAGATCTGAGGGCGGACAGACAAAGCCTGCACAATAGTTTTCTTTTACAGAAAACTAAAAATGAGTATTCTGATTGAGTAAAGACTCAGGAGACATTGTATATGAATAATGATATCAAATATTTAGCTAGGAGGGATGTTCTGGACACCATTCACTCACCTAGTGAATTAAAATTATTAAAAATTAAATTTAAAATGAAAAAAATATAAGCAGGGACGTGTAAAAAAAAAGTGTATACTCTCAGAAGCACTTATACCAAGAGTTAAAGTAACTTGTGAAAATAACACAAGCGAGAGAACTATTAAAATTAAAAATAACCATTAATTTAAAGAA
>JANJGK010000046.1:22535717-22543221 GCA_039081455.1 Macrobrachium rosenbergii
TAAAATTCCCTCCCAGATTTAAAGGAAAATTAAAAAAAGAAAGAGAATGTTTTTTTTTTTATTCCTTTGGGAATGAATTAGTGAGATACTTGACAATGCTTCTTAGCGACTCTTGTTAAGAGAATAACGAATGAAATTACAGAATTTTTCATTTTTCCTTAGGGCTCGCGCGCCCCCCGCCCCCCTGGAAATTACTGATGCCCCCAGGTTGAGAACAACTGCTTCATATCATTCTCTAGTTTCTGAAATTTGCAATATTTTAGATTTACGCCACAAGTATTTCCAACGAAGGTTTAAAATTTTTTTTATTCTATTTTTTTACGAAAGTGACGCTTTACATTTTTATGTTTTATTTTTCTAACTTGATTTTTTAAAGTTATTTGTAGTCATATTTCCCGAGTAAACGATATATCATTTCATCATATAGTTTATATGATATGTCATTTAAGTATAAGAAATTTCATGAAATTTATTATTTCTTAGTTTTTTATGCTCTCAATTACTCGACAATATTACAGTCGTGAGATGGGAAATAGGTTTTGTATTCTACAGAGAGGAGGAGGAGGAGGAGGAGGAGGAGGAGGAGGAGGAGGAGGAGGAGGAGGAGGAGGAGGAGGAGGAGGAGGAGCAGGAGGAGGAGGAGGAGGAGGAGGAGGAGGAGGAGGAGGAGGAGGCAGGCCAAAGAAAGAAAGAAATTTCATATGTTTTAATAATTTTCAGTATTTTATGTTTTGCAGTGACTCGACGATATTGCAGTTGAGAGATGGGAATTAGGTTTTGTATTCTACAGAGAGAGAGAGAGAGAGAGAGAGAGAGAGAGAGAGAGAGAGAGAGAGAGAGAGAGAGAGAGAGAGAGAGGAGGCAGACCAGAGAAAGAAATTTCATATTTTTTATTGATTTTTAGTATTTTATATCTCGCAGTTACTCGATAATATTACTGTTGCGAGGTGGGAAATATGAGTGTATTCTACAGAGAGAGAGAGAGAGAGAGAGAGAGAGAGAGAGAGAGAGAGAGAGAGAGAGAGAGAGAGAGAGAGAGGAGGAGGCAGACCAGAGAAAGAAATTTCATATGTTTTAATGATTTTCAGTATTTTATATCTCGCAGTTACTCGATAATATTACTGTTGAGAGATGGGAATTAGGTTTTGTATTCTACAGAGAGAGAGAGAGAGAGAGAGAGAGAGAGAGAGAGAGAGAGAGAGAGAGAGAGAGAGAGAGAGAGAGAGAGAGTAAGCAGGCTAAAGAAAGAAAGAAAGAAATAAAGGAACAAAAGATATTCCCCCAGGAAGACACACACACACACACACACACACACACACACACACACATCTCTCAAAGATCGAGTGAGAACATAAAGTCTTGTAATACGCCGAAGTTTGGAAATTATCGGCGCGTGTGTTGGTTGGCAAAACGGATCGACTCTTCGACCCCCCTTTCTCCCAACCCCCCAACACCCCTCCTCCTTGTAAAACAGGGAGTTAAAGTAAGCGAGTGAGGATATGATGTGATCACAATCTGGCGATGTTGAAGAATGCACTCGACGGCGAAAGAATCCTAAAAAGACGTTGGGAAGTGGTGATGCGAACGGTGCTGCCATCTTTTGGGAGTGTTACGTGATGATGGCTGAGTTTGGGGGCTGGTCCAGTGCAGAAGATTTGGGAAAGGAAAAGAGATAAGAAGATCTAGACAGAGGCAATTCTCCATTCAGTGCAGAAGATTTGGGAAAGGAAAAGAGATAAGAAGATTTAGACACAGGCAATTCTTAATTCAGTGCAGAAGATTTGGGAAAGGAAAAGAGATAAGAAGATGTAGACAGAAGCAATTCTCCATTCAGTGCAGAAGATTTGGGAAAGGAAAAGAGATAAGAAGATGTAGACAGAAGCAATTCTCCATTCAGTGCAGAAGATTTGGGAAAGGAAAAGAGATAAGAAGATGTAGACAGAAGCAATTCTCCATTCAGTGCAGAAGATTTGGGAAAGGAAAAGAGATAAGAAGATGTAGACAGAAGCAATTCTCCATTCAGTGCAGAAGATTCGTGAAAGGAAAAAGGAAGGAAGGATAATAATAAGGTAGATTGCCAAACAGCCAGAAAGGAAACGTGTATAACTTTCACAAAGGTCTTTGCATTAAGAGATAATCTAATTCTCCTGTTATCCAGAACTTGATGGAAACTCAGTTATCAAAATTTTTGAAGGGTTAAATGAGTTACCACATCTATTCTCGTTGCTCTGAGTGGGAACGGAAGTTTTATCCAGAACTTGGTCTAAAGCAGTTCAAAGGAATTTGATGTCGAGAAAAGATGATTTATTATATAAAATAAAATTCCATAATGAATATGTATATATATATATATACATAATGTATGTGCATGTGTTTTTGTGTGAGTATGTATATGTATGCATGTGTGTGAGTAAGAGTATTGCTCATAACATATCTACAGGTTCTGTCCTTAAATCTACATCATGTATAAATCTCTTCTTCAGCTGAATGAATCAACCACACTGGAAAGGAATTAGTGGGAAATGTCAAAAAGAAATTCAGTCCGCTTTGCAAACTCGAAACAATTTAAAGTTTTCTCATTTTTACTTACGAAAGTTGTGAACAAATAGTGGTACTTGTAATCGTTCATCTGCAGCTGAAGAATCTGAAAGAGAAAAAATAGAGTTTTAAGAAAAGCAAACTGAAAAAAAATATCTTCTTACGTTTTTGATGGTTAGTGAATTCAGTTAACCACCTGAATATAAATTGTAAACAATCTGTTTTTTTTTTAATTGTTGTAATTTTTAACATTTTAATTTTCTGTAGAAGAAAACTATTGTGCCGGCTTTGTCTGTCCGTCAAAATTTTTTTCTGTCCGCCCTCAGATCTTAAAAACTACTGAGGCTACAGGGCTGCAATTTGGTATGTTGATCATCCACCCTCCAATCATCAAACATACCAAATTGCAGCCCTCTAGCCTCGGTAGTTTTTAAGATCTGAGGGCGGACAGAAAAAGTGCGGACAGAATAAAGTGGGGACGGACAGACAAAGCCGGCGCAATAGTTTTCTTTTACAGAAAACTACAAACCAATACCTGCAGAGACAGGCATCACAAGTTTTTATAGTTTTCCCCAATCCAGAGTAATGTGGTGACTACATAAGCGTCATCAACCATCAAAACCTAAATAAAAAATATGAAACGGTAATCCCCAAAGGGATTTTTTTAGGAAAGACCCATACAATTGACAGTTAAGTGGAATCCTTAAATCATAGAATCCTCTCGCTATTGATAATTCAATTCCTTTCCTTATACGTTATATTCTAGTGAACATACACTATACAATTATGAGTAAGTATGATGTATTAAAACAGAAAATGAATAAAAAAATGTATACTTGTAGAATACTTGTAGACATGTAGAATAGGAGGAGATTCAATATATTGTTAAGTTAAATCCCCTGACTATTGACAATTTAAATCCTGAACCCAGGCATAAAATAAGCGCGATTAAAAAGTATACACTTACGGATAAGTATGATGTATTAAAACAGGAAATGAATACGAAAATGTATACTTGTAGTATACCTGTAGACTTGTAGAATAAGAGATTAAATATATTGGGAAGTTAAATCCCCTGACTACTGACAATTTAAATCATTTCCCTAGACTTGCGGATACGTATGATGTATATTAAAACGGGAAGTGAATAAAACATGTATACTTGTAGAATACTGGTAGATATGTAGAATGAGAGGAGACTGAGGTTATAGGGAGATTATAGGGAGGTTTATAGAGAGGCTATGCGTGGGGAACGGCGAAGGCTACGGAAAATAAGAGGAAAATTTTCGAGGCCAGACTCCTGCATATGAAACGGTCTCCACAATTCAATTTACTCTCGTCCTATTGAGGATGTTGGTGGAAATGCCCTCCTTGAGAGAGAGAGAGAGAGAGAGAGAGAGAGAGAGAGAGAGAGAGAGAGAGAGAGTGAGTTTGCATCGGACGAATCGATTCTATCTGCTGCTCGTAATATAACGCGACTGGTATATGCTTCTCTCTCTCTCTCTCTCTCTCTCTCTCTCTCTCTCTCTCTCTCTCTCTCTCTCTCTCGATTTGATTACGAGCGTGGGTCGAGTGGCAAGGCAATGGGTCGAGATTAAAGAATTGAACGCTTTTAAATCCTGTCGAAATTTATATATATATATATATATATATATATATATATATATATATATATATATATATATATATATATATATATATATATATATATATATATTGCGTGTTGTATGGCAGCGATACTGAAATCAAATCCTTCATGTTGCATATTGCTTCTTGCCTACAGGCGTGAACACCTTTTTTTTTTATTATTATTATTCTGATACGTTGGATTTCATTTTTACTTTCAATTTCCCCAGTTTACCTATCAAACATTTTTGCTAACTTTCAATCTTAAGTGATATTCCCATATTTTCAAATTTACTCATCATTTTGCTATTTAAATTATCTATTAGTTTTTACACTTATTTCTATATATTTTTATTCGTCTATTAATTAAACAAATGAACATATAACCTGGTGATTTTATAGATATACTGTCCCATAATAAAAAGGTGCAATCACAATATCAGATTATGTTTTTATGCTGACAAAAAAAAAAAAAAATATGGAGACTGACTCGCATTACAGATTTTCTTTTTACTGGATTTTTTTTTTTTTTTTTGACATTCAACAAAAATATGTTAATGTTGTACAGAAATGGTTTATACCACTGGACAGCTTTTTCTAGTTTTTTAAAATATACATCTCATGTATTTTTCGAACTATCTGAGCTTTACACCAGCATAAAATCATTATTTCACAAATGTGCAATACACACTCTATCTCTACATTCGGAGAGCAATCCTTTCTACGACCTGGAAAAAAAAAATGTGATTTTTATTCACTGTTTCATAAACAGTTTTTATCTCTCTGGGAATTTACTTTTAGACAGAAAACACACCAGGGAAATCTTGCTTTTCTCTTGTTGTGGGATTAACAATTTTATATCTCAACGATGGTCATTTATTTAATGAATTTCTAGCTCTTGTCATTTCAAGGAAGGGATGTGTATGTCGACTTTCTATAGGTTCTGTAACTGAGGTGATTTGAGCCTGTATGGAAAGAGAAGATTTAATATCTTTGCCTGAAACACTAGAACAGAGTTGAGATGATATTTCCTGCTTATTGCGTCAATTTTGTTTCTTTCAGTATCAATATTTCTTTCCAATGGCTTACAGCAAATGGAACTTGTGCCTTTTTAAGAATACCTTGTCATTGCCTTTTTAAGGAAACTTTGTCTTTCCAAAAGAGTAAAGGAATTCTTTCACCTAGACCTTGCTTTTTTTATTGTTTATGTTGTCCAGATCAATACTTTAGTTTCACATTAATATACTGGTCACTTTTACCTGCTTTTTCCATCTTCTCGGTGACCTTTGACCTCGAAAAGTTCACTGAGAATAGCCTGGAGGATGCTTTCGGAATGACTGACTGGTTAACTCAACCATCCATAAGATTTGGTTAAAATTTAACATAAAGGTATTATGACACATTAAGCAAGATTTGGTTAGAATTTTAGTCAAATAACCTAAAAATATCATGACAGTCATTAAGCAAGATTTGGTTAAATCTGAATGAAAACCTAAAAATATTATGACCAACACATTAAGCAAGATTTGGTTAAAATTTAACCTAAAAATATTATGACACATTAAGCAAGATTTGGTTGAAATCCGAATAAAAACCTAAAAATATTATGACCAACGTAATAAGCAATGACTATTCCGACGTGAATTCATCCTAATTATACCAGTTATCTTCCGGTACAACATGAATAACAATTATTCAAATCAGGCTGGAGAATTTAGAATAATGCCTTTTCGTGTTGACGTTTCGGGTTGCAGGATGGAAATTTAGGCTAAGTGAATAACATTACGCGGTGTTAACTATCGTTAATATGCTTTGTGTTGTGGTGTGATGATATCATTTTATTATATATATGTATATATATATATATATATATATATATATATATATATATATATATATATGCATATATACTATATATATATATATATATATATATATATATATATATATATATATATATATTTATATATATATATATATACTGAATGTTTCCTGTATATAAGTTAAAAGCTACAAAAGTATGCTATCTCTCTCTCTCTCTCTCTCTCTCTCTCTCTCTCTCTCTCTCTCTCTCTCTCTCTCACACACACACACACACACACACACACACACACACACATATATATATATATATATATATATATATATATATATATATATATATATCCACCTAGCTATATCATTTTTCAACACAACGAAATCATTATTCGAAGCTACAGAAACAATTATTAACAATCTGTGTATCCCTGGCATTCCATAATTTCGGCATTCCTTAATTAGACCGCGTCGTAATCGCTTAGCGCCCGAGAGTCAGTAGTCCACCGGACTTTGTTTACGCCGGTCGCGAACAACCGAATATTAAGTCTGACTTGAATGCGACGCCCACAATTGCATGAACGACGCTCCGCTGACGACAATCAGGTGAGACGCTCTGCCTCGTTCGGCAGTCCTCGTTAATGTATTCAGAGCGATGCTGACAGACTCAAAGCGAGAGAGAATGTATTATTAGTCAAAATATCTTTGTGTTTTCTGTTTTCCTTTTAATTCCTCTTTCATGACCGTAGTCAATTTGTTTCGTCTTGCTTATTTGATGGTTTGAAATCATCGTCGGCGAGCTCTGTAGGTCCTTGATGCACCAGAAAATTACAGTTCATACGCCTATGTAATTATTGATGCGCCAAAAAATTACAGTTCATACGCCTCTGTAACTCCGTGACGCACCAAAGAATTACAGTTCATACGCCTCTGTAATTATTGATGCACCAAAAAAAATTAAAGTTCGTACGCCTCTGTAATTCCTTGATGCACCAAAAAAAATTAAAGTTCGTACGCCTCTGTAATTCCTTGATGCCAAAAAAATTACAGTTCATAAACCTCTGTAATTATTGATGCACCAAAAAATTACAGTTCATACGCCCCTGTAATTCCTTGACAGTTCATACGCCTCTGTAATTCCTTGATGCACCAATGAATTACAGTTCATAGCCTCTGTAATTATTGATACAAAAGAAATTACAGTTCATAAGCCTCTGTAATTCCTTGACGCACCAAAAAATTACAGTTCATACGCCTCTGTAATTCCTTGATGCAACCAAAAAATTACATGTCATACGCCTCTGTAATTCCTTGACGCACCAAACGCCGACTTTCTTTGTATTACCATCATAAAAATTCATGAGAGCAATTAAACTCTGTCCACAAAGGATTCGCTAATTATTTGTTACAGCAGGATAGACATGGCGTAAGAGTCTGGGTTTTATGAAGATTTCAGATATTAATATTCTCTTTTCTTTCCTTCCCCGTGGGGTAGTAGTGTTGTTAGTTTGCACCGCGTCCTCTT
>JANJGK010000046.1:22548321-22558321 GCA_039081455.1 Macrobrachium rosenbergii
AAGATGCAACGCATTAACTACCCTAAAAAAAATATCCTTGCATTTTGATAATTTGCTTTATATTTTTATATCTATCTGTTTGTTAATTTGTTAATTAATTTTTTCTAATGACCAGTCTCTCCTTCCTGTATTTCCTGTATGAACTAAAACAGTGGTTTTATTGAGCAACTTTACCACTGCCTTTCTATATCTGAATATGAATTTCTATAGCACTGTCATTTTTTATCGACTGAACCATTTTCTTTGCATTGTATCCAAATTGAAACTTAACAAGCGTTCACCAAAACTATACCTATTTTAGTATAACAGCCCCCTCCCCCGTAAATAACACACCACTACAATTAAAAATAATTACAAATTACAAATTCTACACAGCTCAAAAAACCCACCAAACCTGATTCTGTTTTTTTTGGGGCCAAATTTCACGGGACCACCGCCCCGTTATCTTACCTCAATTAATTAAGTCAATAAACAATAAAGGGCCTAAGGATTTTCGTCATTAAAACTCTTGCTGTAATCACAGCCACCCCCCCCCCCTAAGGCCCATAAGCTTTGTTTTAAACTGTTTTGCATATAAATAGCCGGGCAGATTGGGCTGCGATGGGTGGATGATAAAGTTTCGCTGGCTAGGCTCCAGGAAAACATTTGGGTGACAAATTGTGTCGCTCATTTCTTTGGAAATAATTATTATTATTATTATTATTATTATTATTATTATTATTATTATTATTATTATTATTATTATTATTATTATTATTATTATTATTATTATTATAAACATCTGGGTGACAAATTATGTCACTCATTTCTCCAGAAATATTATTATTATTATCAGTATTATTATTATTATTATTATTATTATTATTATTATTATTATTATTATTATTATTATTATTATTATTATTATTATTATTATTATTATTATTATTATTATTATTGTGTACTAACAATCGACAATTCTATAGTAAATTGTATTACTATGAAAAAGTCAGTTAACTATACAATTGTGGATGTTAATTACACAAACCGTTTTTCACGAGATTGTGAATTTCTCAGCATTATTATTATTATTATTATTATTATTATTATTATTATTATTATTATTATTATTATTATTATTATTATTATTATTATTACTGCATATATAAAATTAAAGGCAGCTATTTTTTAAAAGTCTAGTATTGGAACTGTATTAATAAAAACATTTGATATATGAATGTGTGCAAGTATATATATATACGTATATATATATATATATATATATATATATATATATATATATATATATATATATATATATATATATACATATATATAGATAGATAGATAGATAGATAGATAGATAGATAGACACTTCGAAAAACACCTATTTTGATTAATACATTTCCAACAATAAACTTAACTTTCTATAATAATAATAATAATAATAATAATAATAATAATTAATAATAATAATAATAATAATAATAATAATAATAATAAATAACAATAATAATCTATCGTGAATGTTACAAACAAAATAAATACATTAAAAAAATCGCACCTAAACCATCCATACTACACCACGAAGTTTTCAAATTTTGCTGTAAGCAACGAGCAACCCCCCCTCGACTCTCATTATTCCCCCAGAACTATCCATGACTACGAGAGTTAATGAGATTCCAGGAATCTCATCATGAAAACTTTCCATTTTTCTTTTTCTTTTTCGTTTTTGATAGATTGCTGGCAGGTAAGAGTTGATGGTGTTTTTCTTTTAAAGCATCAGGTTAAGTAATAATAATAATAATAATAATAATAATAATAATAATAATAATAATAATAATAATAATAATAATAATAATAATATTAAAAATATAATAATAATAATAATAATAATATATTAAAAGTAATAATGATATTAAAAATAATAATATTAACAGTATTAAAAATATTAATAATAATAATAATAATAATAATAATAATAATAATAATAATAATTTTGACGAGCTGTTGGTGAGCCTTTGTGAATATAGCAGTGATCACTGTCTATTGTTTTCTTGGGAGCCAACCCACCCCCCCTCTCCTCCTGTTAGGGTAGATGCAATAATAAACACAAATATAATTTTTAAGCAGTATTGTATTTTGTTTCTTCTACACACGTAGCAATACGGTCTATTTTATCGTGCTCTGGCAACCTACCGCTGAGAAATCTGGAGCGTTGTTGATCCGTAGATTGTCAGGCCACGATAGATAAATCTTTAGACTTGTTGGCCTCAGAAAATAGAGTCAGTATAGAAGAAACTTACTTTATACACTGATTCCTGATGCGTAGGTGTTTCCTAAATACTGATACAGGCAGGTGTTTAGCCCTAGTCTAACCTCAATATCTAAGCAGATCTATAAAATATAAAGTATAAAATAATCAATGGAATTTCTAATTTTCCTGTCCTTATGCCCACATCTAAACTGCCATCACTTTCTATCTCTCTCCATAGCTTCCATTTGCCTGTTTAAACTTTATTCTAGTTCATGTTTCTCTTCTTGAAGACAAAGCCACTCTTTCACCAGTCCCTGCACCTTTTCCCTACTATCACCAGCTGATAAGTTACACCCCACACTCGAAGTCTCTCCCTTTCCCCATACTTACCTTTAAAACAAAATCAGCTCTGTTTATTTCTAAAACGCTTCTATTGTCTTAGAGGTAAATAAGATAAGGAAAAAGTAAGTAAATGACATCAAGAAAAAAAATATAAGGTAAATAAGATAAGGAAAAGTTAAGTAAGTGCCATCCAAGAGAATAATAAAATAAAGTAAAATGTACATGAAAGACGAAAATAAACAATGAAGAATCTTTCTCTTTCCCACAAAACAGACATTTCCCTCCTGACAAAAAAAACGCAAGACACAGATTGACGAACAATAAGAAATATCAGCTCCACGAGATCTGGGTCAAGACTTGTAATGCCAATCCACATCCCCGCCTCTCTCTCTCTCTCTCTCTCTCTCTCTCTCTCTCTCTCTCTCTCTCTCTCTCTCTCTCTCTCTCTCTCTCTTCTAATCCGCTGGGTATAGCCTGAGGTTACGATCAGGCATAAACATAAGCACGGAGGCTGTTCGTTCAAAGGCAAAGCCAATCGCCTCTTATTGACATTACGAATTTCCAAGGCGGTTGATGTCTTCCGCATACAAATTGATGCCACAAACTACTTCCTCCTGCACGTACAAGGACCCCTCTCCCCCCTTCCCCCCAACCAAACTTCCCCCTAAGGACTCCTCCTTAACTCCCTCTCTCTTCTTCTTCTTCTTCTTCTTCTTCTTTCTTCTTATTCTTGTGTTCCTGCTCTTTTCCCTAAGGTTTAAGCTTCGCTGATCTTGAATGTGACTCAGTTTTCCCTCTTCCTCCTTACTTGGGGTCTTCTTCTTCTTCTTCTTCTTCTTCTTCTTCTTCTTCTTCTTCTTCTTCTTCTTCTCCACTATTATTATTATTTTATTATTATTATTATTATTATTATTATTATTATTATTATTATTATTATTATTATTATTAATTTATCTGTTTGTCTATTAACTGATCTCTCTCTGTATTTCCCATCCCCTTCTGTTACTTCTTTCGAACGAACACCTTAATATTCTTTGGAAGCTTGAATTTAAAGTCAGTGGCCCCTTGGGGCTTGTTCAATATGAATAGGGTTCATATTTTTAATAATAATAATAATAATAATAATAATAATAATAATAATAATAATAATAATAATTTATTATTATTATTATTATTATTATTATTATTATTATTATTATTATTATTATTATTATTATTATTATTATTATTATTAGCAAAGGCACAACACTGGTTGGGTTGGATTAGCATAAATGCTACACGTCTAAGCATCCCAACAGAGAAAGAAGCCGAGCACAGATAAATAAATAAAAAGTAAAGACTAAATTATGAAAGAGAGTAACAAAGAAAAACAACGAAAATAAAATGAGAATCACGTGAGCCTCATAAAAAAAATTTTAACTAAAAAATTTAAAAAATTCGCCCAAAGTTTGAATTCTTTATTTCCAGCGATTCAGTCACCTTTTCCTGACACTTATTCCTCTTCAATACTTTTGTTCTAATTACCTCTTATTGCTCTTACTCTCTTCATTCCCATCGCCATTTTCAGAATAACGTGAGCCTCTTAAAAACAAAAAACAGAAAAGTAAAAAAATGCGCCGAAGTTTCTTCGGCGCAATCGGGTTTTCTGTACAGTGCATACTCAAGACCACCAAAAATAGATCTATCTTTAGGTGGTATCGGTATAATGCTGTATGAGACGCGGCCCATGAAACTCTCAGCTGGCTGTGGTGGCCTGTGTTGTTGGGCTGCCAGAAGCACGATTATGGCTAACTTTAACCTTAAATAAAATTAAAAAATGCTGAGGCTAGAGGGCTGCAATTTGGTTTGTTGGATGATTGGAGGGTGGATGATCAACATACCAATTTGCAGCCCTCTGGCCTCAGTGGTTTTTAAGATTTGAGGGCGGACAGAAAAAGTGCGGACAGAAAAAAGTGCGGACGGAAGACAAAGCGGCCCAATAGTTTTCTTTTCAGGAAACAAAAACAAACAAAAAAAAACCCGAAAAAATAAAAAAAAAAAACTTGCCCAAAGTTTGAATTCAATATTTCCAACAATTTCAATCCACCTCGCCCTAACACCTGACACTCATTCCATCTTTAAACCTTTCATTCCTCTTACTCCTCCTCATCGCTCTTATTCCTATCACTCCAACCATTCCTTCCATCTCCTCCTCTCCCTCTCCCCTTCCTTTCTCCATCTTCTGCTGAAATATGCCTCGAAGAAAATAGGAAAGAAAAAAAAGATTCTATCTGGTTAGCTCCAAGCGGTGCCGAAGTGCAGGTCATACCAGCTCGCCTTTTCATCAGAATATATTTGCGGAAAACTGCGTTGGCAGATGGCTACAGAATGGAAATTTCCCGAGTTTATGTATTTTTTTTTTATGAAGATGCCTCTGTAAACATGTATGTATATTTATGAATATGCTAAATTGACAGATCAACGTTTAAAATAAAGTAAAAGAGTCAGAGTTTTAGACATAACAAGGAAGAGAATAAAGGTTGAAATAGAAAGATGAACGACTGTGATAATAATAATAATAATAATAATAATAATAATAATAATAATAATAATAATAATAATTATTATTATTATTATTATTATTATTATCATTATTATTATTATTATTATTATTATTATTATTATTATTATTATTATTATTACTATTATTATTCAGAAGACTAACCCATATTCATATGGAACAAGCCCACTGGGGCCAATGACTTGAAATTCAAGCTTTCAAAGAATAATGGGTTCATTGAAAAGAAGTAACAGAAGGTAATGGAAAATACAAAAAGAAGAGATCAATTATTAGAAAAGAAAATAATAAAGTAACGTAGATAAACAGATGTAAATCCAAATAAATTATAAAATAAAGGGAGAATTACTTTAGCGTAGCAATGCACTGCGCCTTCGACTGAACTTTTGAGGGTCCAATTGCATACAGAATCCTCAGTAGGGAGAAACCGTTCCGCAATCCAGCGGTGTGGTGATGGAAAAAAGGGCCTCTGGAGCTTTGGAGAAGTTCGACAGCTAGGCACAGAATGGGACCTATGAGGTCATTCAGCGCTGGAAAGGAAATTGAGACCAAAAGGTTCGAAAGGTGTAACAGGAGGAAAACCTCAAAGCAGGTGCACTATGAAATCATTGTTAGGAGAAGGTTCAGAATAACAAGATGGAAGAAAGATAATATAAATAGAGCTACAGTAAAAGGAATGAAAGGGGTTGCAGCTAGGGGCCTTGAGAATAGACGCTGCAAAGATCCTTTAGTCATGCCTACAGTGCACCGCATGAGGCGCATTGATGCAAAATCATTAGCGAAAGCGGAGAGGAAGCGAGCGGGGGAACTTTAAGATAAAAATGTCCAGTAAGCTTCAACGAAGGATCTTCAAGAACTTGAAGAGAAAATAACACTGAGTTGAACTTCTTTGAAAAATTTTAAGTCCCTAAAGGGGAACAAACAGGAGATAAACGTTTAGGAGATAACGTCAGGAACGTTCGTACAACAAAATATCTGCAAAAAATAAAGAAGTATCGTTATCTCCAAAGATCTTATTCCCTGTTCGTTTCCCTCTGACATATCTTCGTCAAGTTCAGCAGACACAAATTATTCATTCAAATATGCTGCTTTTATGTACCTTGCTATCCTGAGACTTCTGAGATTTCTGACGGATTATGAAAAATATTTCAATCTTATTTTAAGGAATGTCTTCGCCATTAATTTGAATACCTTCATGCATCAAATGTAATCAAGTCAAGTCTACAGTGCTCCGCGTGAGGTGTACTGATGGCACTACTACCCTCCCCCACCCCCCACCCCCTCTCCTACGGGGCATGAATCAAATGGAATGACTGATTTGACTAATTGCCTGGATGTGCATTCGTCAAAGGCGACTCACTCTTTGCCAGGTTTGCAAATGCCGTCAAAATAATTAGAGATAAATATTTTTTTTTTCAAAGGCCTTCGTTTTATGTCAACCTTTGGCTCTGCTCTTTGTGTTAATTATTTCTGTTAATCATTTCCCTGATTCGTTTCTTTTCTCTATCTTAGAAAATTATTATTATTATTATTATTATTATTATTATTATTATTATTATTATTATTATTATTATTATTATTATTATTATTATTATTATTATTATTATTATTATTACTCAGTTGATGAACCCTATTCATATGGCAGAAGCCCACCAAAGGGGCCACTGACTTGAAATTTTAGTTTCCAAAGAATATTTAGGTGTTCATTAGGAAGAAGTAAAAGGAAGTAAAGGGGAATACAGAAAGAAGAGATACCACTTATTAAAACAGAAAAAACAAATTAATAAATAGATAAATAGATTTAAATGAAAGTTTCTTTACCGCTGGTTACACTATATATATAATCTAACATCGAATTCGCCATACCTTGAGTATAACTTACCCTTACAGAGAATCATAAGCAGTAATTACTTCTCACGACTAGTGAACAATTGTAATACCCTTGAAGTATTGAATGAACGAATGAAAATGAATGAAAATGAATGAATGAATGAATCACGTAAAGTATGACATGTATGTGTAGAACCTGATGTATAAAGTTAGAAACGCCACAGGGAGAGAGAAAGAGAAGTAAAGTCAATTTAGACAACTGGATAAATTTAACAGCTGTTTGAGGCAATTTGAACAGCCGAACAAATTCAACAGCTGTCTGAGGCAACTGGCGTCCACTTACCTACTCTGATGACAGGCGGCAATCCCGAAACAGCCGGCAGGAACAGCAGGAGATGGACAGCCGCTGCTGTGACGAGAATCGCGACGGAGCGGAGCGAAGACAATCCTTGGATGCTGGTCTTCGTGGATTCCATTATTTCACCCTCGAGAAAGGAGGAGCCCTGTTTTTTCTTAGCTCTCTTTTACTTTCTCTAGCTCTCTCTCTCTTTCTGTCTCTCTGTCTCTCTCCTTTCCTCTTCGCTCGGACTCGAGGGAAAACAAAAGGAGATTGCCTGAGTGTCTTTGTTGTTATATTTTGGAAGGCTTCATGCTGCGAGTGGGGTAAAAAGTCACGTTGTTTTAGGTTTTCTTGCACTGGGTCAAGTCCTCATTGCGTTTTGGAGAAGAAGTTAGGATTCTACAGTCTTTGGTAAATATCACTCGATTGGTAGAATCCTTCAATGACTGATGCTTTATAGAATCAGAGTCAGGATTCCTATGTCTTAAAACTTAGCACTCGGTTCCTATAATATTTCAAAGATCGCTGCTTTACAGAATCAAAGTTGGGATCCTACAGTCTTGAAACTTATCACTCGGTTCCAATAATCTTTCAAAGAGCACTGGGTTATGGAAACTATCTGGAGTCAAAAGTCTTTACAAAACATATCACTCGATTTTTTTTAGAATCAAGAGTCTTTAAAAAATATCACTCGATTCGTAGAATCTTTTTTAGACTCAATTTGGAGTCAAAAGTCTTTTTAAAAATCACTCGATTCTTAGAATCTTTTTTAGAATCAATTTGGAGTCAAAAGTCTTTACAAAATATATCACTCGATTCGTAGAATCTTTTCTTTAGAATCAATTCAGAATCAAAAGTCTTTAAGAAAAATATCACTCGATTCCTAGAATCTTTAAAAAATCACTGCATTATAGAATTAAATCAGGATCCCACAATCTCAGAAAAACATCACTCGATTCTTAAAATGAATCTTTGGAAAAACACTCGATCTTAAAATCAATTTTTACAGTACGCACGAATCACAATTCTTCGAAAAACACAACAAAATACGACACTTTGTCACTAGGAATTGTTAGGAAAACACTTGTATCCCTCTAAAAGGAACGTTTAGGTAAAAATTGCCCTTTATTCCAAGCACAACGTCTTACAAAAATATTCGCAAAAATTCAGACACTAACAACGAGATATCTTCCACTTTTCACTCTGACAGATATGTGACGGTTTTATTCCAGCACCTGCGGAGAATTCAGGATTCACCTTTCACCTTCCGCGAGGAGATGATGACGAGTTTGCAGAAATAGAATTGAGTCTTGACAGGCGAATTCAAAATCTCATTTCAATATAGTTCACACATTTTGAATTTGAAAATAAATGATACAGAGATGACGTTCTCTATCAAATGTTTTTCTGTTTCACCCTGATGTTGAGAATGTTGTCCTGTATGTATGTATGTATGTATGTATGTATGTATGTATGTATGTATGTATGTATGTATATTTGTGTGTATTACAGTGGGTGCACTGACCTCTCGCGACTTCCAGAAGCCTTCGTACATTTTAACTTTTGAAATCCTTAAGAGGTCGGTGATTTCACGTTAATCCTATTTTCCCAGCGCGTGAGACTTAAATCCCACCTGGGGGTTTGAGGATTTACTTATTTATTACCGCTGGGGATTACAAGGGTTTGGAGTTGTGCGTATAATCTGAATATTTTATGCAGTGGAAAAGTCTGGGATGACATTGTGGAGTTTGTGTATAATTTGTATGTATGTATATGTATATATATATATGTATATATGTGTGTGTATGTATATATATGTATATATATATATATATATATATATATATATATATATATATATATATATATATATATATATAATTTAATCTCTCTCTCTCTCTCTCTCTCTCTCTCTCTCTCTCTCTCTCTCTCTCTCTCTCTCTCTCTCTCTCTCTCTCTCTCTCTCTCTCTCCTAATTTTAATACGATCAGCAACGAAAGCCAGGAATTGAGTGTGGCGGTATTATCAAAATCCCACACGGGGATTGCATCAGGGAGATTGCTGAGGAACTTGGAGGAGATTACCCTAGTGCAAGTAATCCCTTTCAACATTACTAGAGATTACTGAGGAACCTGGGGAAGACTATCCTAATGAAAGAAATCCCTTTCAATATTACTAGAGATTACTGAGGAACTTGGAGAAGATTACCTTAGTGAAAGTAATCCCTTTCAACATGACTAGAGATTACTGAGAAACTTGGAGAAGATTACCCCAGTGAAAGTATTCCCTTTTAATATTACTATGAAGTACTTTTAATAATTATTTGCCATGGATAATCGCGGAATAATTACAGTTAAATCTTTTTCTGCAATTATCAGGATTTTCTTGTGATTTCGCAATTTCTCTTTGGAAAAGCAGAATTATCTTCTAGATTATTATCAGTTATTATTGTTGGTAATCTTGTTTTCATTTGCAATAATTATCTACAATGAATAATCTTCTTCCTTTCTTCCTATGGCAAGCCAAAATAATCGCCTAGATTATTATTAGTTATTGTTGATAATCTTGTTTTCATTTGCAATAATTATTTGCAATAATTCTTCTTCTTCCTTTCTTCCTATGGAAAGTGAAAATAATCGCCTAAATTATAATCAGTTACTCTTCTTAATCTTGTTTTTATTTGCAGTAATTATTT
>JANJGK010000046.1:22563321-22565821 GCA_039081455.1 Macrobrachium rosenbergii
TTTTCGAAATTAATTTCCATGTATGTCTTATCTAACCAGATACTATTTTTGTAACACTAATATACTTTCCCAATTGACTGACATATAGATCTCTTATCTAATCAGATACTATTTTTATCACACTAATATATTCCACTTAATTGAATATATTTAATATATAACGGTCTTATCTTGTACACCATAGCACATAGCAATTTCAATTTGACTCATAATCGAAGTGATATTTTGAAAAAAGATTTCAAAAATTTGATGGAACGACATGAAAAGCGTGACCTAACGGTGATAATTTGAGAAATTAATGACTTTAGGACATCAAAAAAAATCCCGTCACGGCGCCGAACTTTTATTTTGAAGCTTTTTTTTTTTTTTTAGTTTTCTATAAAAGAAAACTATTGTGCCGGCTTTGTCTGTCAGTCCGCAGTTTATTCTGTCCGCACTTTATTCTCTCCGCACCTTTTCTGTCCGCACATTTTTTCTGTCCACCCTCAGATCTTAAAAACTACTGAGGCTAGAGGGCTGCAAATTGGTATGTTGATCATCCACCCTCCAATCATCAAACATACCAAATTGCAGCCCTCTAGCCCCAGTAGTTTTTATTTTATTTAACGTTAAATTTAGCCATAATCGTACTTCTAGCACCGCTAGAGGTACCAACAACACAGGCCACCACCGGCTGAGAGTTTCATGGGGCCGCCGCTGAGGGTTTCATGGGCCGTGGCTGAAAGTTTCATACAACATTATACACTGTACAGAAAACTTCGGCGAATTTTTCACTTGTTTTAGGGTAAACGCTGATTACTGAGCATACAAACGTATGATTAATCTCCGTAGCCTTTCCACCCAGGCTAGGACCTGGGAAAACCAGGCATTGGCCCCTACATCACAGGGATAGTAAGATCAAGAGAGACTGGGACCTAGCACCATTAAGCAAAACTAACATAGCTTCTAAAACAACACATTTCTACGTGAAAATTTAAACATTTTTAATTAAATATTTACATAAATCTGCATTAGAGCAAATCACGAAGTCTCTGTTCCTTTACAACATAATAAAGTTTCAAACGACGAGGTTTTAGTTTGATAAAAGCAATGTCGAAAAATCTGTGGATTTTACGCAATGGAAATATTTAGTCCGACTGTAATCCTTACATATTGAATTCTAGTTGCTCTGGTATGACTAAATAATTACAAAATTCAATCTGCTGTACCCAACCCATTTTGTAACTGCAAAAATAAACTTGAAAAACCAGTGGTCAAAATCCTGCAGACGTATATTTTAATTTTTTTGAACTGCAAAACTAAATAAAAAACCAGTGGTCAAAATTCTGCAAAAGCATATTTTTAAATAATTTTTCAACTGCAAAACTATATAAAAAAAGTCAGTGGCCAAAATTCTGCAAAAGTATATGTTTAAATGATTTTTTTTTTCAACTGCAAAATTAAATAAAAAAAACAGAGGCCAAAATTCTGCACAAGAATATTTTTAAATAATTTTCCAACTGCAAAACTAAACACAATAAACCAGAGGCCGAAATTCTGCAGACGTACATTTTAAAACAGTTTGAAATAAATGTATCCCTCATCTTAAACAATGCCTTGATGAGGCAGAAATGGAGTATATTTAAATACAGCAAAGTATTTCTCGACAGAGATTTAGATGCGATTCGGTGTTTTCTATACGAGCTTGAAAAAGCATTTTAATTTCAATGTTTTCGACAAATGTATAAAGAATAACTGCAAACACCAACGCTTTTATATTTTGATATTTTGCATCTTTACATCACTGGTACACTTTGTATTTGTATGTGTATGTGTGTGTGTGTGTGTGTGTGTGTGTGTGTGTGTATGTACAGGCGTGTGTGTTTTGCGCACAAAGAAGATTCTTTAAAGCCAAGCATTGTCAGCTGTTTCAATAATGCATTGATTAATACTATTGCTAAAAGGAATTTCAAAACATTAAACATTATTATTATTATTATTATTATTATTATTATTATTATTATTATTATTATTATTATTATTATTATTATTAATCATACACAGCAAACGACATAAAGAGACGAATAAAATAAAGAAGCCTTACTTATACAACAGGTTTATTTTATTGCAAAAGAATTTGATGAAAACTACTAGATCAACTTTCAGGCTGTCTTTTTTTTTTGTTTTTTTTTGCCCTCTCCAAGAAAATATCAAGACTGAACGTAGCCTGCAGATCTTACGCTATTTCTGGCAAGTCGTAGTGTAAAAGTCGAATGGTGAGAATAAAATAAGGAAATTTGAATTGTGTGTTGAAATATAAGACTGGCTTTCGGTACGATGCAGGACGTGGAATTGGATACGAGAGAAATATGAAATTTATATGTCAGAGGAACTATTATAAATATATACAGAGTTACGAGTCAGTTTCTATATATATATATATATATATATATATATATATATATATATATATATATATATATATATATATATATGTATATATATACATATATATATTATA
>JANJGK010000046.1:22568321-22570821 GCA_039081455.1 Macrobrachium rosenbergii
ATAACTCGAATTACATTTAGAGTTTGCACGAATTGTCAGTGGAAAATATTTTCCATACCAATAAGCAATCGAACAGATACTGAACGCGTCAGATTCAGAGTTTGCAAGGATTGTTAATGGAACATATTTTTCATGATCAACATGCAACAGAATATATAACGAACGTATCACACTGGAATTAAAAAAAAGAAAAATAGTTTATCTTCTCAGACGTGCTACAATTTCCACGGCCTTCCAAGAGACTGCATATCGTAACTCATGGATTCACGGATTCACGAATTATGCGTCTAAGCCCCCCACACCCCCCCCATCCCCATCCCTTCTCCCACGCCAGACGAACCCCCCCCCCCTTTCTCTCAGCCCCTTCCTCCTTCCCCAGTGACACTCCTTTCTTTTTTGCGAGAAGCGAAATTTAAAGCCGGAACGATAATGGCGGCTGTAAGTGGAGACTCTTACGTATCTGGCGAAGGGGAGGCGAATTTCTTACTATGTGCTTGCTCCTTTCGTTGCCCAAAACAGACAGAAAGAAGAAGAAATGTTTGTTTCTCCTTCGTCGTAGGCGAAAGGCCGGATTAGGGTTCGCGCGATCTGTCAAGATTAGCTAAAGATTTACAGGTATTTGGCGAGAGAAAAGGGGGGGGTTGTATTTCTAAGGGTTTTCTCTCGATACAATAGAAAAGAAGTTTTTTTAACGTGTACTTCAAATTTCTGTGCGTGCGCACAGAGCACACACATACAATGTATGTATATATGTATGGGCATACATATATGCATACACAAAAAAATTACATCTCGAGCTATTTTATTTTTCTCATATACTTGTATGTATGTATGTATGTAAGTATGTATATATATATATATAACTATATATATATATATATATATATATAATATATATATATATATATATATATGTATATATATATATATATATATATATATATATATATATATATATATGTTTGTGTGTGTATATGTACCTATGAATGCACAAACATATGCATATATACAATAGAAATAGAAATATATACATACATATATATATGTATGTATATATACATATATATATATATATATATATATATATATATATATATTATATATATATAATATATATATATATATATATATATATATATATATATATATGGTGAAGAAAAGTTGTCAGTAACTCTTGAAAAACTCTGTTTAAAACTGAGAGAAAACAACTAACAAAGACAAAAGAAAAAAAAAGACCCGCTTCATAATCAAAGATAAATAGAAAAAAAATGCGCCGAAGTTTCTTCGGCGCAATCGAGTTTTTTTTGTACAGCCGCTACACCGCATAATCAAGGCCACCGAACACAGATCTATCTTTCGTGTGGTCTCGGTATAATGCTGTATGAGTCGCGTCCCATGAAACACTAACCACGACCCGGTGGTGTCCTATCTTATATCTTTGCCAGGAGCGCTATTATAGCTAAATTTAATTTTAAATAAAATACAAACTACTGAGGCTAGAGGGCTGCAGTTTGGTATATTTGATGATTGGAGGGTGGATGATCAACATAGCCAATTTGCAGCCTTCTAGCCTCAGTAGTTTTTAAGATCTGAGGGCGGATAGAAAAAGTGCGGACAGAAAAAGTGCGGACAGAAAAAAGTGCGGACAGAACAAGTGCGGACAGAAAAAAGTGCGGACAGAAAAAAGTGCGCGACAGAAAAAGTGCGGACAGAAAAAAGTGCGGACAGAAAAAGTGCGGACAGAAAAAAGTGCGGACAGAAAAAAGTGCGGACAGAAAAGTGCGGACAGAAAAAAGTGCGGACAGAAAAAGTGCGGACAGAAAAAGTGCGGACAGAAAAAAGTGCGGACAGAAAAAGTGCGGACAGAAAAAGTGCGGACAGAAAAAGTGCGGACAGAAAATAGTGCGGGACAGAAAAAGTGCGGACAAGAAAAAGTGCGGACAGAAAAAAGTGCGGACAGAAAAAAGTGCGGACAGAAAAAAGTGCGGACAGAAAATAGTGCGGACAGAAAAAGTGCGGACAGAAAAAGCGGAGACAGAAAAAAGTGCGGACAGAAATAAGTGCGGACAGAAAAAAGTGCGGCCAAGAAAAAGTGCGGACAGAAAAAGTGCGGACAGAAAAAAGTGCGGACAGAAAAAGTGCGGACAGAAAAAAGTAGGACAGAAATAGTGCGGACAGAAAAACTGCAGACAGAAAAAAAGTGCAGACATAAAAAAGTGCCGACAGAAAAACTGCAGACAGAAAAAAGTGCGAACGGACAGACAAAACCGGCGCAATAATTCTCTTTCACAGAAAACTAAAAAAAAAAAAAAAAAAAAAAAAAAAAAAAAAAACAGCCTACAAAAAAAGACGACAAACTGTGACAAAATCCGCTTCGAAACGCCTCGAGAATTCTCGGTAGGTCGGAGGATAATTCTAAGCTAATCACGCCTCCCAAAGAACATAATGAACTGGAGAAGGAAGGACACTTAAAAATGATTGCCTCTTTTCGGGGGAAAAA
>JANJGK010000046.1:22575821-22578028 GCA_039081455.1 Macrobrachium rosenbergii
ATAACAGATTATAGAATTCGGACCAAAGGCCAAGCGCTGGGACTTATGAGGTCATTCAGCCCTGAAACGGAAATTGACAGTAAATAGCTCTGAAAGGTGTAACAGGAGGAAAACCTCAAAGCAGTTGCACTATGAATCAATTGCTAGGAGAGGGTTGAGGAAAGTAAGATGGAAGAAAGAGAATAAGAACGGAGGTACAGTAAAAAGAATGATAAAGGGTTGCAGCTAGGTGCCCGAATGGTCGCTGCAAAGAGCCTTAAGTAATGCCTACAGTGAACCGCATGAGGTGCACTGGTGAAGACTTACAAAGCAAGATAATTAGTAGGCTCTAACATGAAAAGAGTTCTATGATATCCGATTGATAAAATTGATTCATATTGAGAAAGATGAATTAAGAAAAATATATCTCTGTGTTCACAATTTTGTCCAAGTTGTTCAGGTTGCAATAGGTTTTAAGAATGAAGAAAATATTAGGACATTTCTTCTATAACATGAATTCAGATGCTGAAAAAATCTAGAAAGTATAAGACTAATCGTAGGCGGGGGATTAATATATATATATATATATATATATATATATATATAATATATATATATATATATATATATATATATATATATATATATATATATATATATATATGTATATATATATATATATATATATATATATATATATATATATATATATATATATATATATGTATGTATATATATATATATATATATATATATATATATATATATATATATATATATATATATATATATATATATATATATACATATATATATATACATATATATATATATATATATATATATATATATATATTATGTATATATATATATATATATATATATATATATATATATATATATATATATATATATATACAGTATATATATATATATATATATATATATATATATATATATATATATATATATATATATATATATAATATATATATATATATATGTGTGTGTGTGTGTGTTCAGGATTGTATTTTTTCTTGAAGAGTTGAAGAGTTTCAGTTAGTGGGCTGACATATCTTAGGTTAAAATATTAATTGAATAGGCTTTATTTAATATGTTTATAATGTTCACATCATTGTATATGGTGATAATGAATTCAACTGGGCAAAAACAACAAAGAAAAAACATGCTATGATGCTTTTTTCAGAACACCAAAAATTATTAAACCCCTTTTTAATTCCTGTCATAAAAAACTAAAAGTTTAGCTGAAAATATAGAAATATTGTAAAATATAAAAAACACCACCCTTTTTACTCAATAACCTGAATAATAAAAAAAAATCCTACATCCCAAAACTGATTCTACTGCTAACATTAGCAAACAATGGTGGAAAATATCCCGAAATCAATTACAACAGCCGAACGAGGAGAGTGAATGTCAACAAGAGTTTGGAATCGCGTTTAATGAAATCAGCGACAACCGAACCAATAGATCTTGTTATGGAAAACAGAGGAGTGTAAATGCTTGCCCGTATAGTAAACTGCGGGTAATTATCACAGGTGATCATAGGATTCGATTAGAGGACAATCACTCTATCATTAAACGTTGCCGGTAATGTCGTAAGAATTATTTGTAATGGGTTTGCAGAAATATATGAACGTACTGCCGAAGCCAATAAAATTAATTGCTAATATAATGTAGCTTTGTATATACAACATGTATATATATGTAAGAGCATACGAAAATTTAATAATTAACAACAGATTCTATCAAAGCAAATAATGGATGCCTATAATCTCTACGGTATCGTCACACCATATTTCATTATGAACAAATTTTCCCTGCCTAATAACACAGGCTGAAAAACTCTACGGGTTTATCGACCCACATTTCATTTAGTCAGCAAACCACCAGCACGAGAAAAACTTATCTATAAAGTTTTTTATTCAATCAAACCAGATGATATATGTCCGAAAACTCTACGGTGTCATCACAACAATATTTCATTAGGTCACTATTTACTCCAAGCTATGACATATAAAAGAAAACTCTACGGTTGGTCAACCATATTCATTAGTCAGCCAATTCCAACATGAGATGAAACTTATCTAACACAAACAATAACCAACAACACATTAATTATTCATATCATATCGCTATGAGAGTACACATCAGATGAAAGATGGTAATTACCAAAAACCTACACTGATGCCTCAGAAAGAATCAAC
>JANJGK010000046.1:22578128-22605628 GCA_039081455.1 Macrobrachium rosenbergii
AAATGCAGTACATCGTACATATTCAATGTGTTTATATATATATATATATATATATATATATATATATATATATATATATATATATATATATATATATATATATATATATATATATATATATATATATATATATATATATATATATAGATATATACAAAACTCAACCTTTCCCAAAGCTAAACTTGTAATAAAATAATCACTGTATAGTATAGAAGGATTTTCCTTCCCAAATATACTAGCCTTACCCAGTACAGTGCAAACTTCACTCAGAAATACATAGGAAGGCAAAAACCTCAATTCATTCACAATATGGAAAAGAAGAAGCTTCTGATGACATCAGCCTTACTGGCAGAACCTGATACCCCAGTGATACTACCAATATCCTGAATAAGACCCAGTGCACCTCAGCTAGACTTTTCAGAGAAGCAGTATTTGTCACATAACAGGACAGATAATGACTATGACCTACTTCATCCTCTGAAAATGCTTGTGCAATAAACCCAGAACTACATGTAATTTAGTATTTGTGCTGCGTATAATGAAGGGAAAATTAAACTTCTTGTTAAAGGCAACTCTACAAGAAAGGAAAGGCCAAACCCTACTGAGGAAATTGTTCCTCAAACACAGGCCAGAACTCTAAGCCCTAAATCAGCAACAACAAAACAATGAAGTACCGTTTAGTGAAAAGAATTGCCACGGCTATCCACACTTTATAAAATAAGACGTGTGTGTATCAAACATCTATTGCCTTAGATAGCTTTGCGTTTCAACTCGAAGTGCATGACTGTATACATATTCAGCAAAATACAGTGATCTATCAGCCCTGGTGGTTCAAGATCCCACTCTATAGGGTAACATTTCTACACCTCTCACCTACTCGATTCAGTACACTATAGACCTTTGGAGGCGTAAGGATTCATCCTTTTAACATTCTTCTTCCCACTGCCAGTCCTTGAGTCTCTTTTAAAACCTTTTCTCCAAGAACATACCAGCTCTCTGAGTTTGAGATGGTTTTTAATACATCAACTCTTCTTTCCAAAAGAATTACTTTATTGTCACTAAATCTGAACTCATGAGGTTGGCCCTTTAGTGGTCAAAAAAGGGTAGTCAGATACCTTCTTTCTTACCATACATCTCCTGACCTCATCTCACTGTTTTTATGTATTACCAAATTTTACCCTTCACAACTGACCGTTAGTCGAACCCTTCCACTGGAAAGGATAGTCAGAACCTTCTTTCTGGTAAATCTTGCCAGCTTCCACGTCACACCCAACATGCTAGCAAGGACAAACATACCACTTGAACTCTGAGCAGTCTTACTTTACGTTCTCAAGTGGATTGAAAACATGACTGATTTAGTTACAACATCTTGCTTCATGACATCAACCCAATCAGAGAGCTGGTATGTACTTCAAATGCCTAAGTAAATTCAAGTTTATTCGATTTGAAAATGAACATTTGTTAAGCAATTTTTATTATGTTATACATACATATCACTGCCTTTCACCAACGTACCTGTTCCCTCCCCTGTGACTGGAAACTAATGCCTTTATTCTACAATGAACTTTTGAATACAATAAGTGACTGATGTATGAGGGGCAATCTCTCATCATCTGGGCTAAAAGAAAAACTTTAATTTTGCCAAATATGCAAACATTAAAGTCATACAATTTGAACTGAGGTTTAAGACTGTCTACGACAATGGTTTGTATGTATGAAACATAAAATTTGTTCCATCACAACCCTATTAACCATATGTATGCCTAACATCACAGTTTTCCATGTTCAGCCTATACTATATGATTAATGGGTTCGTATGAAACAACTTTTGTAATTTAAAAATGTAGTTTTGAAAATGTTTATGCAGAGCACTGCAATCAAAATAGCTTTATGCCTATAATACCACCACAAGCGACAAATGCATCTACAATCACACAACAACAAAAACCCACACATGACGACTAACCCATTACTCCGTATTGCTGAGGTGTCAAGGTGTTACCGGTGGCAGTGACCTGTGTCGTGACAGAGGCCACGCTCGTTCTGTCACTACTGACAGAACTCTGTCGATGAACTGTCCTATGATAGCCTGGAGATATGTTTCCACCTACGCTATGAATTTCTGAAAATGCAAAGAAAACCACAAACTATGAGCAGCCCTTTATACAGTACGCAAGGTTTCAAAACCTGTTGGCTTACCTTCTTATATTAACCATATATTATACAGTACTTTACTGTACAGTATATCGTTCCCTATAAAAAAATCTTGACATGCCATCCATTAAATAATACAGTCACCTGTATTTCTAACAAGCATAAAAATTTCACATATGAAACTGGTTACAAACTATGAATAAAAATAGTTTTACTTGAAAAATAAAACTGTCTTCCTGGCTTACAGATATGGCTATCCTTAGCCATATCTCTTAGCAGAAAACAAATAAAGAGCACTGCCACAAATTCAAGAAAATTAAACATCAAAAAAAGCACTAATTTCTTTGCTTGAAAAACCTGAATCTTACTTTACAAATGTAACATAGCCTTAGAATCAAAAATTTTTATAATTAAAAGAATACCACCTGCCACGGTATGTCAACTTGGTTCGTTGAACTCTTCAACTCCTTGAGATCTTAGACTAGTTGCATGCGCCTTCTATTTAAAACAGTTTCATAACAACACCTCATTCTACCACACCACCACTCACTGGAATTCATTACAAGACAGAGTCAGACAGTGATACGAGTTAATTATCGACAAAATGATGCAAAGTACAGCATTCTCCAAGGAACTGTGAGGGAATCGTGGGGCTGCCAGGCTGGTCAAAACACTATTTGCTTTCTGGTTGTTTCTCTATTTTACAATTACATTTTCTGTGAGTCTTTGCGAGTTTATAAACAATACAGTGATACAAAAATAAACTTTTGTTTTCTTCCTTGTTTAATTAAATGTTAATATAAGTCTACAATTTTTCAGATGTAAGACACAAAATATGTCTCCTTAGGATATCCTGACAGTATTGTTTGAATAATTTAAATTACAGTAATCAATACCTGTAAATACGCTTATGCAATGTTGTTTTAAAAGGTTTGAAACTTGACCAGTAAATGTTTAATTGTTTTCCACTGTGACATTTTATAAGCAATCACTTTGCCAGCCTCAAATAAATTCTAATAAGAGACATTTGCCAAGTGGACATCTCAAACCCCTGGATTATCCTTAAAAGTAAGGTACTGCACTACTTTTATATATTTAACGGCATGTGACAAACCAAAGAATGAATTTTCTTCCAAATCTGAAACTTTTCACTGATCATACAGTACACTATATTAATCTCATAAAATAAAATTATGCAAGAGATTTTCATGGCAGGTCTTTACTTATTTCTTGCATATCAGTGACCTCTTATTTTACAAACTGGTGACATTTATATTGATTTTTTATGCTCAGTACATATCTGATTGTCAGGTTAAACAGAAGAAATCATATTCATATAACTTTGTTCTAGCTTTCATTTTCTTTTTTGATGAGAAGAGATAAAAAATCAAATGAAAATGAAGTAAAAACCTCCTGATTTCATGTTCTAAATTATAATATAGAACAGTATACTGTAAAAAATTAAAACTACACTATAGTACAGTATTAAAAAATAAGGATTGCATCATTTTTCCCTTTCAGTTTTTATAGATAATGTAGTAAAGTATAAGACTATAATACATAACATCCTCTCTTTTTATTTTCAGTTCTTGATCTTCTGCAAAACTGGTTTACCCAGGGGCAAGTTTTATGACAGCACAGAAACAATTAGCACCTAAGACTTGTGCAACCTCATTCTTGTAGTAAAAAACCTTCATTAAAGTGGCTAGATGTTACAAAAAAGTTAGAAGTAATAAAAATAAACAAGATTGAATTATGACCCACCTCCAGAAGGACTACGGATCGTGATAGGTTTTACTTTTCGGTGACTGCGGCTTGGATCATCAGGCCTATACAAAGCAGACTTTCTGGGTGATCGTCGACGCCTCCTTAAATAACGAGCTACGAGGCCGATCAGTGTTAAGCCAGTTCCGACGCTAATGATTATAATCTGGAATTAAATGATATTTGAGCTTCCATTCTCAGAGTAGTAGTGCTCTCACTATAGATTATACAAGAAAATTGACAGAAGAAAATTTCTTACCATTTCATCTTCACAAGTTTTCTTATAATTATTAGAGAGAGAGAGAGAGAGAGAGAGAGAAAATGTACTTATATAACTGACATCATGAATACAAATGTCATCTAAACATTATGTTATATACTAAACAGAAACTTACACGCTACCATATCTGAATGAAATTCCTGAACATATCTTTACAACAAGATGAAAACAAACACTTTCTTCATGATATAAAAATCATACAAACCTTCTGAGGCTTTGAAAGATTTTTGTACTGCTCTGATATGATAGACGAAATTGACGTCGGTGAGAAGGTTGGCAGTCTGATTAGAGGCCGCTGAACTGTCGGAACAAGTTTCATTTCGTCCATGGTTCTAGTCTATTAGGAACCAGCTTTCCTGAAAAAAAAAAAATCATTGTAAAAATATTGTTTCAAACAAAATCGGTACTATATAAACGCATCTTTAAACACTTTCATTTCAAAATATCATAACATATCAAACATACAACAATCTTCCTCAAGCATTCACAGCTAACATTTGTTGGAAAGTTGAAAAACTATTTGTAATTCATGGCTACTTGTTCACTATATCCATGCACATACTGATTCAATGAGTGTACATAAGTTCTTTAGCTTCACTACTACATTAACCCCATGAGACTTGGAAGAGTTGGGGGGGGAGGTTTCCAACAAAACTAATCTTCAGGAATCCACACTCTAACTGCTAATGCACATTGCAATATTTTTCTTTTATTGCCCATGGTAAATATATCTTTCATGGCATAATGGTGGTTATGTTGCCATTTTGTAGCAGAATACCTGTACTTAGTTGTAGTATATTTGAAAATGGAAAACAAGGATAACGAAAAGTCAAAATGATAAGCTGAAGATTCCCTCCAGATGACATCCTTTAACGTCACTGGAATCTCAACAGTAGGGATTAAAAGGACCTCAACTAGCATGAGAAACCCCTATGGAGAAGAAAAAGTAATGCAATCCTTGGCATATGTAAGCTCACTTTTAAATAGTGCCCACGAGACAAAGGACCTGAGCCTCATAACATTTGGTTGTAAGAATGAACACTGTCATAGTAGGCTACTGGTACTCAAAAATGCCAAAAATGTTCTTATACTCTATAATATTGGTCTACACATCAGCTGAAGCCACAGGAAAAGCTTGACAAGAAACTACAGAGTGCCAAGGCCTTTCAAGTAATTAACGCATCTTCGGGCGATGCCTCCTGGTTGGAAGCAAGGCCGTGTGACATTGCCTGCAATGCATGGCAGCACATCAATTTATATCTGGGGCCCAACATTGTGACCACTCATTCAGGCTTTAAGCCTGTTATGCAAATCTAGCCTACCAAAGCCTCTAGTCTAGGGTATTCAAATTAGAGAATAGTCTAGGCTAGGATCCCTGTGGCAATTTCAATCAGTGTCATTAATACAACTTTAGCCTAACTTAATAACTATCAGTCTAGGTTAGAATGAAACACTGAATTAAGTTCATAATCTTCCCGACCCTACACACTTATAACATACATCTAGGCTAGCATACTTCCATTACAGATAATAAGGACATTCTAAAGCAACAACCTTGACACATTTCCAAAAATGCATTAATCTACATAGTAAAACCTCACGTGAGATTCACGTTAGTGAGACATCAACAGCACTAATGCACATGAACCTAAACCCTAAGTTAGGTTAGGACTCAAAAAGGTCATTTTGCTTTAAGCTAGCTTAAGCTGGTTTACTCAGCATCCTGTTCTCCTAGGCCAGTCTAAAACATTAATATAACTAATAATCATGGAAATAGGTAGCATTATAATTAAATGCGACTTTAAAGCCTTATTTTAAGAGGTACAACAGCACACAGCAACTTAAGGATAGTCTAGGCTAGCCCAAGTTGCTTTAGCCCAACCATGAGCTGGTCTTACCAGCATTAAAGCGAGCATTACGTAAAGATCTAAGGTACTGTAATTCATTTGTTTATGAATATAATTAACAGTAATTTTATTTTAAATTAATTTCTAACAAACACATGAACCCCGGACTGTCATATAGGAAAACTACTTGGTCCTTAGGCTACGCCTGGTGCTGGTCCAACCAATTTCCCTACGAAGGGAACAACGGTGCCATGCCCTAATATTTGGACAAAGCACCAATCAAATCCAGATTCCTGTCCCAGATACAACATATCTATAAATCTACGAGAACAATTACGTCCCCCGTGTATTTCATATGCAGTAAGAATGCCCTCATTTACTGCCATTGCAAAGAAGAAGACCAGAGTAGCGATTTCGAAACTATAACTTTCTACAACTTTATTTTTTTCGTTAAAAAATAGATAATCCACTTCGAAAACGACAAGATTAAATGGAGAATTAGTGGCAGAATCAATCACCTCCGAGTTTGAAATGAGGAGGAATTCCTATCACCGAAAAACCAGCCGATTACGACGGAAATTTCACCACAATTTCAAACACACTGTCACTCGCGACCAAAACAAACACCGGTGTGTCGTCAGCTCGATCAGCTGATGGAGTGGGTGTACATCTTGCATGTAAACATTACTCATATTTCGTTTAAAATCGTTAATTGTAATCTTCTTTCCCCAAACTATAATTTTAAAAAATCAAAAATAATATTTTTATGACTATATAATTATAAAATACCATAAATATTAGAAATATTTGTTCATTTTAAAATTGAAAAATGTATTTCTTCCCCGCGAGCTTTGAGTTCGTCAAGGTCCCTCGGGGATTAACGTTACGTAAATATATCTGCGATTAAAATTCTACACGCGGATGTGTCTTTAAGTATGGCCCCTGTGTTATACCACTTCGTACTAAATTAGTCTACGAGGAACTGGCTTTCCTGGACAAAACAAAAAACGTACATACGAGAGATAAATCTAAAAAAAATAATTCAAGTTCTAATTTTCAAGTCATCTTTGGGTTAATTACTGCATTGAAAATAAAACGATATAAATGAGTAAATCTAAGTATTGCTAAAACATGGTGCATTTTTCTTATATATATATATATATATATATATATATATATATATATATATATATATATATATATATATATATATATATATATATATATATATTCATCACGTTCCATATTTTCGTGATTCAGTTATATATATATATATATATATATATATATATATATATATATATATATATATATATATATATATATATATATATATATATATATATATATGGAAGTCTTAAAACGTGTTGATGCGTTTAAATACCTTATTAACCTGGCAAAACATGACTCTTGATTCCTTTTGCAATGTAGATTATAAGGTTCCCCGTATGACTTTGCAAATAATGTGCATAAATTCCCGCGGAGCCGGTTTAAATTGCTATTTTTTGTCATGGAAGCTTTCATTTATAAGAATATCACTGAATAAAAAGAGAACAGGCTCAGAAGAAGTCGGAAATATGATGAAATAAAATTGAGATAGAATTAGAAACAATGTCAAATAATTGGTATTACCGGATAAGTAACTGAGAAGTAAATGGGTCAAGTATCTGCAGACAGTATTCTATAGAACAATTCAATACGAGAAAATAAGGAAGGCCTCATATGCAAAAAGCATACAACGTGAAACGAAGGAAATTATAGTATCATAATTTTAGGGCAATGGTGGCCTAGGCCTATACCATAAATGGACAAAATCATGGCCTTCATTTGATTTTTCAACTTCGGTCTTTCGTATAAGCAAGTATAAGAAACATAAATCACGATAAAACTGGTATAAGTATTACTGCGTACGCCAGGGGCTCTAGAAATGAGGTTATAATTAAAGTGAAAGTGAAGACTAATGATATCGTTATAGTTTAGGCACCCATTAACTCAGAAGTTTTACGTTTTCTTTGAATTAAATACAACACTGAATTTAAGCATAAACTCAATTAAAACATCGACTTGTACAAATGTTTTCTGAAATGCTCATTTATCGCAATAAGCTATTACTCTGACCTGTTTTTTCGTCATCTCATACACCATTACGCAACAATGAAAGCTAATGTATTAATCATGTATCGTAAACTCGATTCTATCTTTTAAAAAATAACTGTAAGAAGGTTTGCAAGTGCCTCCTCATCAACATTGTATTAGGTCATTCTAATTTATCAGGGCATATGTAAAGCATGAGTAGGCATACGTATATGCGAAAGATACTGGATTATTTATAAGTATGAAATTGCTACCGTTTTCTATAATAATAAATCAAACATCGATTCTTTGCCAGCAGCTCCCAAGACCAGCAACGCACAAAAACAAGGATTTTTAAGAAAAAAAATTATTTTAACATTAATTTCACTCGCGTTTCTACTCCGCCTTTTAGCATTAAAGCCCACATGCATATAAGCATACACCATTTAGCTACAAATAGACAAATATTCAAGAAGATAGCACTTCTTGAAACTTTATTCTTCTACATAACTATAAACATATATCATTTAGCTACAACTAGACAAATATTCAAGAAGATAACACTTCTTGAAACTTTATTCTTCCTGGGGAAATATACTCCAAGTTTTTCTAACGATAAACAGGTCGTCCAGACTTAGTGTAGACAGCCATCCCTTGCGCGTGTGGGATTTTGAGATGATAAATAAAGTCAGGGCCATCAACCCTGAGATTCAGAGTTGAACCTCTGACATTTTACTATCTACAAGTTCCTCATATAAAAACATCACATCACAGTTACTGGCACAGTTTTAGGGATCAAGGGAAATTGACCTTAAGCCTAGAATGTTTGTGTAAAGTACTCTGCGATTTTTCTTACGGTAATGAGTATACTATAGCAGACACTGGGTTAAATTCAATGTTTCCAGGTAAAATTAAATTTTCAGCATAAAACCAGAGGAAAATCTAGTAAAATAGATTCATAACAACAACGACAGTATAGAAATCATTAGAGCAACCAACAGCAAAATCAACAAGAATATTTACGTTATTTAAAATACGTGTATATATATATATATATATATATATATATATATATATATATATATATATATATATATATATATATATATATATATATATATATTATTAGGAGGATGTGTAAAAGGATTGTTAATCCAGTGTAAACCTTCTATTCCATTTTCGACCAATTTCTCATTATAAACTCAATGAGAAGGGCAAACAACAAGGTGAAAAAACATTTCCTTGCGGCACCCCACTGTATATGCTGCAATCGGATATCTCAATTACATTTAGCCATAGTGACGCAAGACCTTCCATACTATTAGACTGTGGACGTTGTCAAAAGCTTTCTTGTACTCAGCAGGAACCTCCATAAAGGGATTTTTAAATTCCATACACTACAGTGCAATATGTCTTAACACAAGTATTTAATCTACCTAACTCCTGCCTTTTTCTAAACCAGTTTGACTGACACAGGAAGATTGTGTAATATTGAAATTGCATTAGTCTGATGCATCTTTGAATCAATAAGAGGACTAGTGTAGACCCCTGGATGCGGTCCCCACCATAAGAGACGTGCAGGAGATGACGAGGGAGAATTTGAACGTGCAGCACAGCTGCTAACAGCTTCTGACTCAGTGTCAGCTGTACAGAACCTAGCCACAATTATCTGAGTCATGGCCTTGTGGCGAAGTAATCGTTGAAGTATATTTGTTAAACCTTGGCAGATCTTTTTGAAACTTTTCAGGCTGGTCAGAGTTTAGAGGTCCACATCAAACCGCCTCCTACTGTCCTCTACTCCCTCTCACACCTTACCTCGTTTGTGGTCAGGCCAACACAAGGAAAATATTAAATTAATTCTCCCATAAAACTGACCCTTACCAAAGTAAACAAAGATTTTTTTTTTTCTAAGTAAACAAAGACTTATCTTAATAATCTAAATATTAGAGTAACCGTATCAATTAAAAACACGATTCAAACAAAGACTATAAATCACCAATCACTTTTATAGATAAACTCCAATCTATTTTTAAATTTTGGGGGCGTGACTGACTGCGGTCCCATTGTTATGTTATCAAATGCAATTTCTAGAGCTAATGGCTAGCCATGAAGGAAATTAGAATATAGCTTTGTGGAAAGAATATTAATGATTTAAGATGACATAAACGACCTGAAAACGATACTGAGTCTAGCATAAGTCTAGCGTACAATGGCTTTATTTAAAAAGATATTACAAAATGGTATCGGATATTAAATACGTAGATTCAGTCCATTTCTTAAAGCTGCCAATGGCCGCCGTGCACGAACCTACATAACGACTAGATATCTACGAGATAATCATATGTCTTTGTTTACCATTGTCATCACGTTATCATTAAAAGAAGCCGGAGCATTTCGCCCGCGTTTAAAAGCCACCGCATGACCGTTACGGAGCGCACAAACGAACCGACCGTCATTACCGCTGCCGCCGCGAGAGGTTGCCAACGACCGCTAGAGACAGACGGAGGATTTTACAGTACGTCGCGGGGGGAAATGAAGTCCACGCTTTGGTGTCTTATTTTGATATTGGTCTTCCTGGGACGGAATGAAGCCAGGCAACAGCCAAATATCGTCATCATGCTCATGGATGACGTAAGTAACTAACGATGGAGGAGATGATTTTCTTTTGGAATGCGAAAATGCCTCGCCAATTTACGCGTAAACGGAGGACGGAAATAACATCAACTAGGCCTAATTCACTGAGGAGCAGAAAAAGAATATGGAACGAATTCTCTTTATTTTTAACGTTTAAGCACAATCTTTACATTCTTTGACGAACGTTATATCTCAAGGTAGACGAAATAGCGTTCGTATTAATTTATAAAGACGCCAATCTGCCTCAAATATAGAATAGATCTTAAGTGACCCTCGCAATGAGTTTAGTCTCGTTTTCTATCAGCGACTTAAGCCATAGAGAACGAAAGTTCTAAGCAATGACGCAATCGCTTAATTTTATTTAATTTTGGTCGCAGAGTACATTTGTTTTTTGTACAGTATATATATATATATATATATATATATATATATATATATATATAATATATATATATATATATATATATATATATATATATATATATATATATATATATATATATATATATATATATATATATATATATATATATATATATATATATATATATATATATATATATATATATATATATATATATATATATATATATATATATATATATATATATATATATATATATATATATATATATATATATATATATATATATATATATATATATATATATATATATATATTATATATATAAATATATATATATATATATATATATATATATATATATATATATATATATATATATATATATATATATATATATATATATTATATATATATATATATATATATATATATATATATATATATATATATATATATATATATATATATATATATATATATATATATATATATATATATATTATATAAATCCCTTTCATTCTTTTTTACTGTACCTCCGTTCATATCCTCTTTCTTTCATCTTTCAACCCTCTCCTGACAATTGTTTCACAGTGCAATTGAGAGGTTTTCATCAGTTACACCTTTCAAACCTTTTTACTCTCCTGTTACACCTTTCAAACCTTTTTAGTCTCCTGTTACACTTTTCAAACCTTTTTAGTCTCCTGTTACACCTTTCAAACCTTTTTTA
The DNA here is from genome assembly GCA_039081455.1 of Macrobrachium rosenbergii. Lineage (NCBI taxonomy): Eukaryota > Metazoa > Arthropoda > Malacostraca > Decapoda > Palaemonidae > Macrobrachium > Macrobrachium rosenbergii. The sequence goes on from JANJGK010000046.1 coordinate 22,589,975, forward strand.
CTCTCTTGTTACACCTTTCAAGCCCTTTTACTCTCCTGTTACACCTTTCAAACCTTTCTACTCTCCTGTTACTCCTTTCAAACCTTTTGACTCTCCTGTTACACGTTCCAAACCTTTATACTCTCCTGTTGCGCCTTTCAAACCTTTCTACTCACCTGTTACACCTTTCAACCTTTTTCACTCTCCTGTTGCACCTTTCAAATCTACTCTCCTGTTACACCTTTCAAACCTTCCTACTCTCCTGTTACACCTTTCAAACCTTTATACTCTCCCGTTACACCTTTCAAACCATTTTACTCTCCTGTTACACTTTTAAACCTTTTTCACTCTCAGTTTCCTCTCCAGCTCTGAATGGACTCTTTGTAGGTCCGTATTTCTTCTTCTTCTTCTTCTTCTTCTTCTTCTTCTTCTTCTTCTTCTTCTTCTTCTTCTTCTTCTTGGTTAAATTATGCGTTACTTCGAAGCAGTGAATGTGGGTAGTTTGATGAGAATGCTGTAAAATTTTGTGTATAGAAAGATGTATCAATATACGACAGATGCATAATTATATGTATGTATGTATGTATGTATGTATGTATGTATGTATGTATGTATGTATGTAGAGAAATATTATTAAAAAAAATTTGTTGATTGTCAGTAAACTACAACATTTTTTCCCAAAAAGTTTGTGTATAAGAATATATATATACGACAGTTTTTTAATCGTATGTATGTATATATGTATGTATGTACGTATGTATGTATCTATCTATCTGGAGATATATAAATTGAATTTGTTTATAGTCAGGAAACTACAAATTTTTTTACTAGATACATATACGACAGATGTATGTATGTATGTATGTATGTATGTATGTATGTATGTATGTATGTATGTATGTATGTATGTATGTATGTATATATGCATGTATGTATATATGTATGTATGTATATAGAAATATATAGGTAATTTTTTTTCTAATCAGCAAACTACAAACGTGGGAGTCTCGTAACCGTGTCTATACATCATCAAATAGTTATACAGTCTAAGTTATAATGAAAAATGGCATCGCCCCACACCTGGTCAATTACAGGTGTGAGCCAAGATGTAAAGAGATGCTAATGAATTGCAGGCAGATGTTCAACCCAATTTCAACACCTGTCGTGTAATGGACGAACTTTATGAATCATACGGATTTTATCATATATGTATATATATAAATGTGTATATATATATATGTATATATACATACATACATACATACAAACACAACACACATACCCCCCACACACATACACATATATAACATATACATGACATACAAATGTATGAACTCACAAGCACATATGTAATACACACATGTATAGGCTATACACACTTATATACACGCACATACACATACACATACAGCACACATATACAAAGAGGGAGAGAGTCCAGAAATTAATTAAACAGAGAGGTTCCAACACCACCTGAATAATAATAATAATAATAATAATAATAATAATAATAATAATAATAATAATAATAATAATAATAATTATAATAATAATAATAATAATAAAAAGAGCAGTACCACTGTGAGTAGAGACCTTTATTAACATTAGAATATTATCATGAATTCAAGGTCAAAAAACCAATTCATATAACGACTATCAACTGATTCCACTTCACCCCAAACTCAAACCTTTGTCTAACCATCACAGCTGATTGACAGCAATCGCTCACCTTTTGAAGAGATCGGTGACAAGTGATCTCACCTTATCAATTATCAGCTGGAGCACCTAGGAGGGCGGACGAGCAGCTCTCTCTCTCTCTCTCTCTCTCTCTCTCTCTCTCTCTCTCTCTCTCTCTCTCTCTCTCTCTCTCTCTCTCTGCGTCTCTTTTGGGAAAGGGTGAGAGGAGCTAAGTGGATGGAATGCAATTATTTTATTGTTAGATTCGTTATCTTCTCGCTATCTTGCTATTGGTTTTTCTGTTTGGTAATGAATGGGGCGAGTACTGTATATTTCTGTATCTATATTGGCTGGGATACATGTGTAGGTATATATATGTATATGTATATATATGTATATCTATGTAAATATATATATATATATATATATATATATATATATTTATATATATACATATATATGTATATATATATGTGTGTGTATGTGTATGTGTCTATATGCGTATTTGCACAGAGATTAAGTAACAATATTACGATTATATGAAAAAATATAATCACTCTCAAACACTCAAATATGTTATTTTTATTATTCTAAACTTGACGATTCTTCATTTTATTATTATTATTATTATTATTATTATTATTATTATTATTATTATTATTATTATTATTATTATTATTATTATTATTATTATTATTATTATTATTATTATCTATTTATCTTCGCAGCTCGAGCGGCCCTGTTAACTGGACGGCTTCCTGTCAGGAACGGATTCTATTCAGACAATCTGTTGGGGAGGAACGGTAAGTCAGAGAGAGAGAGAGAGAGAGAGAGAGAGAGAGAGAGAGAGAGAGAGAGAGAGAGAGAGAGAGAGAGAGAGAGAGAGAGAACAGTAGTACGCGGATCCAGACATGGATCGGATCCTTGCTGATTTGATAATAAATATGTATCTTTTTTTTTTTACCGAATATCATGACAATAGGGTGGAAGCCTTGAAATTTAGGTCAATGGCCCCCCTGCAGGCTTGTTCCATATGAATGTTATTATTCTTATATTATTATTCTGAATGATACTGATAATAATGAAAGTACTTCTCATATTATTATTATTATTATTATTATTGTTATTATTATTATTATTATTATTATTATTATTATTATTATTCTGAATAATACTGGTAACACTAAAATATAATAATAATAATAATAATAATAATAATAATAATAATAATAATAATAATAATAATAATAATAATAATAATAATAATAATAATAATTATTATTATTATTATTATTATTATTATTATTCTGAATAATACTGATAATACGAAAAGTATTTCTCATATGCGTAATATACTCTACAAAAATACTGACCTGACATTTTCTTGAACTTTGACCTCGAGACTTATATAGGGTTGTGCGATGACGGAAGACATCAATAAAAATAAAATCTTTTATAGAAATAAAGCAGAATACTTCAGTGAGGCATTGATAAATATCTCAACATGACACTGAATTTCCAGACATAGATATAAGTAGCAAGAACTCTATTGTAATTTTTATTAATTTTTTTATTACTTATTTCAGCTTACACTCCGCAAGACATAGTCGGTGGGATTTCAAAGGACGAGATTCTCTTGCCTGAAGTGTTGAGGAAAGTTGGTTATACATCTGGCATCATAGGAAAATGGTGAGTCCCTACGAAAATCTGTTTGTATGTTTCTGGTATCATACGAGGTTGAATGTGGTGTGTGCATTCGCGATTAATTAGAACCTCAAAGGTTCAAGCGAAGATGCGATGCATTGCTACCCTAAAACAATTCCCCTTGTATTTTACTAATTAATCTATGTTCTTATCTATCATTCGACGAATACCTAGTCATTCACTCTTCTTCATCCCTTCCTCAGGCACCTGGGCCATCGATCCCCCCACCTGCCCCTGGAGAGAGGGTTCGACTATTGGTTCGGGTCGCCCAATTGTCATTTCGGCCCCTTCGATGACAAAACCACCCCAAATATACCTGTCTTCAGGAACTCGTCTATGATTGGCAGGTAAGATTAACAAAGTTTGATTAAAAGGATTGTTTTCTAGGTTTGATTCGTCTGGGTGAGAGAGAGAGAGAGAGAGAGAGAGAGAGAGAGAGAGAGAGAGAGAGAGAGAGAGAGAGAGAGAGAGAATCATTCAAGTCTGAAGACGGAGAGAGATAGAGATAATATTTGATTTTGTGCACTCCCCCTTCTATAAAAATAGAGAGAGAGAGAGAGAGAGAGAGAGAGAGAGAGAGAGAGAGAGAGAGAGAGAGAGAGAGAGAGAGAGATCATCATTCAAGTCTGAAGACGGAGAGAGATAAAGATAATATTTCCTAACTCAATTTCCCAAAAGGTAGTTAACATCATTCCCGGCTCTTTATTTAAAATTATCCAGCAATTCCAGTCCTCGGATCCCATTGCATCGAAAGATAACCAGGAACAAACTCATATTCCTAAGGAATAAGCTTTAATTCCTAACTTGTCCGAAGGCCTCGATTATTCCCGTTTCATTATTTTGCATTATCCTGTAATCCCCGCCCTGAAATCCCCTAATTAATCCTCCTCCTTCCCTCAGATACCACGAGCAGTTCCCCATCGACCACAAAACTGGGGTATCGAACATGACTCGACTCTTCACCGAAGAAGCTGTCGACTTCATCCACAGGGAGGCCGCCCACGGTCCCTTCTTCCTCTACTGGGCGCCGGACGCCACCCACGCCTTCACCTACGCCTCCGAGGAGTTCCGTGGCACCAGCAGGAGAGGTAAGGAATCCCGCGGGGCGCCAGGGGATAGGACTCTGTTAATCAGTCAGGTCGAAGAGATTTCGCAAAGAAATGATGAGATCTGAGACAGAAATCTCGATTTGCTTACATATTCCTCGAATTATATTTCTCGTAATAATAATAATAATAATAATAATAATAATAATAATAATAATAATAATAATAATAATAATTCAAATCAATGGCCCCTGTGGTGGGCTTGTTCCATATGAATAGGGTTCATCTTCTGAATAATAATAATAATAATTATAGTTATAATAATAATAATTTCCAACAGGCAAGTATGGGGACGCAGTGAGAGAGCTGGACGCCGGAGTGGGCGCCATCTTAGAGGCGTTACGAGACACGGGCGTGGCCAACAACACCATGGTCGTCTTCTCTTCGGACAACGGAGCCGCCCTGGTCAGCAAGTTCGACGGTTAGTTGCCTAAAGCCACACTGTTCTTCTCCTGTCAAACCTTCTCTCAGTCAAACTCCATATGGCTTTCTGGTATACTAAGCAAGTAATACCAATTTAATTCATCTATTACTCTCTATTCTCTTCTTCCATATGCAAAGGAGTGGTCATTCCTCTCAGTCATTCCTTTGGAACCTTTCCATCGTCCAGACGTACCCTACACACCCTAGTCAGTTATTCTGAATTATGCTCACCGTTGTATCATAGCATTTTGCTTATAATTCTATCGGCTCTAGAGACAGAGGGAGGGGAAGAGAGGGCTTGCAACCGCATCCTAAAATGGTAACTTTAATAGGAAGATGTATATATATACATATATATATATAGTGTATATGTATATATATGTATATGTATATATATATATAAATATATATATATATATATATATATATATATATATATATATATATATATATATATATATATATATATATATATATATATATATATATATATAGGGAACAAGACAGGTGAGTGGCGCATTGTACAGTGTGTGGGGCCAGGTCCGACGTGAATAGTCTCAAGGCTGAGTGAAAAAAAAGAGACAACTCAAGATATTATGTACTAAGAAGCAGACCAAAGCCCAGTTGGCAATTAATCATTTTTCTCCTAAGACTAATTTTCTTTCTTTTTTTTTTTAACTTCTTGACGAGGTTCTTCCTTCAGTTGAAATTTAAGGTTACTGGTTTATGGTCTTGTATGGCTATAAATTATGGTTATAAAAATAAGGGGAATAGTTTTTTTTTGAGGTTTAAACATGAACGAGTTTGTGGTTCAAAAGGGTCCATAAATTTAGGGTTTTCAGATAAAGATTTACAGAAAGAAAGAACAAAGAATATCCAACTAGTGTAAGTTAGTATATATAAAGATATATATATAAATATATATATATATATATATATATATATATATATATATATATATATATATATATTTATATATATATTTTTTATATTTATATAAATCTATACATATATACATTTATATATACACACACACACACACACACACACATATATATATATATATATATATATATATATATATATATATATATATATATATATATATATATATATATAAATATATATATATATATATATATATATATATAAATATATATATATATATATATATATATATATATATATATATATATATATATATATATATATATATACATATACATATATATATATACACACACACACCCACCCACCCCACACACACCCACGCACTCCAAAAATAAAAAAAAATCATACTTCTGACGCAGATCAAAATCAAACCCGTTTAGTATTCACCAAACAGAATCCACTCTCGTTTAATTGCGTCCTCTCCAGGTGGCAACAACGGTCCCTTCTTGTGTGGGAAACAGACGACCTTCGAAGGTGGCATGAGGGCCCCTGGCATTTTTTGGTGGCCCGGTACCATTAAGCCTGGTTCCATCACGCAACAGGTAAATAAAAGGCACTCCGTGGAATCTGTGGATTCGTGTGTGTGTGTGTGCGTATTTGTGTGTCTGTATGCATGTGTATATATGTACATGCATGTATGTATGTATATATATATATATATATATATATATATATATATATATATATATATATATATATATATATATAATTCAGTGATCCAAATCCTATATACCCGTAATAATCAGCATTTTTGTCCTTTCCTAAAATCACTATAGAAATAAAAAACAAGATGGCTTTGAACCCATTAAACCCTACTGATTGGCATTACTTGAGGTTCTTTGCAGCGTGTCTTCCTTGGTCCCCTAGCTGCAACCCTTTTCATTCCTTTTACTGTACCTCCTTTCATATTCTCTTCCTTCCACCTTACTTTCCACCCTCTCCTAACGATTGATTCATAGTGCAACTGCTTTGAGGTTTTCCTCCTGTTACACCTTTCAAACCTTTCACTGTCAATTTCCGTTTCAGCACTGAGTAACCTCATAGGTCCCAGTGCTTGGCCTTTGGCCTAAATTCTATAACCCATTCAGTCCTACTGATTGGCGATGGTGAAGAGAAACTACACAAACCGGTGAAAGTTAGGAAATGTTTCCCCGGAAAACAGACAGCAAGTGAAAGCAATAATGATCTCATCTTACCGTTACCCCCAACAGGTGTGGACCCAAATGGACTTGTTCTCGACGGCTGTAGAACTCGCGGGGGGCGACGCCCCCACCGATCGCATCCTGGACGGTATGCCGTTGGGTGCTTCTCTACTCCACCCGGAGTTGGAGATCTCCAGGTGAGGTCGTGATTAAAATTGACAAATTAAGGTTGATTTAAAATGACAAAAGCAGGTTGATTTAAAATGGCAAAGGCGGGTTGATTTAAAATGACAAAACAGGTTGATTTAAAATGACAAAGCAGGTTGATTTAAAACGACAAAGGCAGGTTCGTTTAAAATGACAAAACAGGTTGATTCAAAATGGCAAAGCTGATTAATTCAAAATGACAAAGCCAACTGACTTTGTCATTTTGAATTAAACTTCGTAATTTTGAATAATGACAAAGCAGGTATATTCCAGATGAGAAAATAAGATTGATTTAAAATGACAAAAGAAGGTTAAATTCAAAATGGCAAAGCAGGTTCACCCAAATGGACCAAAAATTCACATTTAACTTGAAGCTACAAAATCAACTTAATAATAATAATAATAATAATAATAATAATAATAATAATAATAATAATAATAATAATAATAATAATAATAATAATAACAATAAAATCTGAAAAACGTTTCTTATTTCATTCTTCAAACTAGTAATGATGTTGATAATGATAATATTCATTTCGAGACATCATGGTGATTTCTCCAACTTAATAATAATAATAATAATAATAATAATAATAATAATAATAATAATATTCTCTAAATTAGAAATGATGTTGATAATTATAATATTCATTTCGAGACATCATGGTGATTTCTTCAAGTTAATAATAATAATAATAATAATAATAATAATAATAATAATAATAATAATAATAATAATAATAATAATAATAATAATAACCGACACAGTTTGCATAGAAGATGCCTTAATCCTTCTATTCTTCTCTGCCAGACCCGTGTTCTTCTACCGAGGTAATCTTCTCATGGCTGTTCGCAAGGGGTCCTACAAGATGCACCTGTGGACTTGGAGCACACCTGAGCACGAACTCCGGCAGGTGGGTCAAAGTGACGGCAAAGTGTTTTAGCAGACTGTGTGGCGACCGTCACATGAGAGTGACATAGTCACGTCACATGTTGGGCTTCTTGATGTGAACTTCTTGTTCCGTGTGGTCACATGATTGATTATTATAATAGTAATTGTGTTATAGTTATTATGCCTTTAGAAACCTGGTTGTCACTGTTAAATGTTCACTGTATTTTGGGTCATATATATGTGTGTATATATATGAATATGTACGTACATATATATATATATATATATATATATATATATATATATATATATATATATATATATATATATCATATGTATTTAAATAAATATATATATATATATATATATATATATATATATATATATATATATATATATATATATATATATATATATATATATATATTACACACACACCCACACCCACATATATACAGTATATGTGTGTGTGTACTGTCCTCGAGTATATGACAGGTAGCACACTCATCTAACAAGCAAGAGGACCCAGGATCGAATCCTGGCCACCGATTGGCTGATTAGCAGACACCACTAAAAACTAATCTTATCTCGCGTTGCCCCAATCAGCGAATTAGGTAACTGGCAGTTAGCCCACTGCAGTGGATTCTAACTCTGATTTCCTTCAGGGTATCAACTACTGCCCAGGATTCGAAGTGGAGAACATGACGACCACCAATCAAACAGACCACAGCGACATGCCAATCCTCTTCAACATAGACCAGGACCCGACGGAACGCTATCCACTCAGCCCTCATTCGGCCGAGTACACGCAGCAGGTCCCAGCGGTGAGTATGTTCGTCATGTTCCCTTAAATTTAATTTCTTTATTTATTTCCTTGTAAAGGGCACCTCACACGGTGCACTGTAGGCATCGCTACAACCCCTTTCGTTCCTTTTACTGTGCCTCCGTTTATAATCTCTCTTCCATCTTACTTTCCTCAACCCTCTCCTAAAAATATTTTTTCATTGTGCAACTGCAAAAGGTCTTCCTCCTGTTACACCTTTCAGATCTTTTTACTCTTCTGTTACACCTTTCAAACCTTTTTGCTCTCCTGTTACACCTTTCACACCTTTCTACTCTCCTGTTACACCTTTCAAACCTTTTTACGCTTTTGTTACACCTTTCAAACCTTTATACTCTCCTGTTACACCTTTCAAACCTATTTACTCTCCTATTACACTTTTCAAACCTTTTTACTCTCTTGTTACACCTTTTAAACCTTTTTATTCTCTTGTTACACCTTTCAAACCTTTCTACTCTTCTGTTACACCTTTCAATCCTTTCTGTTCTCCTGTTACACCTTTCAAAGCTTTTTACTCTCCTGTTAAACCTTTCAAACCTTTTTAATCTCACTTGAATATATATATATATATATATATATATATATATATATATATATATATATATATATATATATATATATATACATACACACATTATAAAAAAACATACATTAAACATCAGCACTTCTCCAACATACTCATCAAGAAAAAAGGCCTCGTATCAAGTCATTTCAAGCAGTTTATGTCACAAATTCAATATTCTCAAACATAGCTATCGCCTGGTTATACCTTATAGCAACAACAAAGAATGAACAACAAAGAGAAAATAACCGCATACCAAACAAATATGTAAATAGCAAATATGCAACTTCCTCCGGGGTATTTCTAAAGGGTTGTTCCAATCCTACCCGGCGCCTCTACGTGGACCCAGGTATGGTAACGGGGTATCTAACCCCATCTCTGACCTTGAAAACTGATGCCCAGGGTAGGGCAGTTCTGTTTACCAGCGGTGGGAAGACGGTGTTTATGCCAAAGGTGTGGTTGGTACCTCTGCGGTGGACTGTGTAAGATGGTATGTAAAGGGCGTGGTTGGTTGGCACCCCTGTTGAATAATGGAGTTCCTGAAGGCGAGAGTAAGAGCCTCTACATTCTTTGTACGTTTGTTCTCCGACGGAAATTATTATTATTATTCAGAAGATGAACCCCTATTCGTATGGAACAAGCCCACCACCACAGGGGCCATTGACTTGAAATTCAAGCTTCCAAAGGATATTATGATGTTCATTAGGGAGAAGTTAGAGGAGGTAAAGGGAAATACAGAAAGATGAGATCCCACTTACTTATTAAGAAAGAAAAAATAAATTCATAAATTAAAAAATTAGATAAAAATATATTGAAATTCAAGGAGAATGGTATTAGGGCAGCAATGTATTCCACCTTTGCTTGAACTTCTGAAGTTCCAAATGCCCGACTTCCTCTGTACCACAGTCCAACGGCGTGAGGAATGAATGATAACAACTGAATCAAGTCATAGTACTGCCGTTACTACGACTTAAAGTTGTGAATGAATTCATGAATGGGAATTGTTATCAGGAGGGTGCATCCTGTTTCTGTCATCCTCCTGACTGTATTACACAGTGTGACATGGTTTACTGACCTTTTTGTACATCATGTTGGCTCCTTTCCAATGCTGGGTACGATCTTCGTGCCCCGGTTGTCAATAATGAATTTATAAAGTTAATCTTTGTATCCGCATCCACCTTTTTCAATGAGTTTTCCTTGCATCAGGTCCTACAACATTATGTTATTCAGGGTAGTCATTTTTTTTACACGGTGTCCAGTATATTCATACATGTTTGCTTATTGTGTGAATGAATCTACCAACCTCCTCAAACAAGCCCTTTACAAAAGAAGGTACAAATCTAGAAATGAGTCTGTTTATGTTTTCAAGAGTCATCTTATTCATGATATAAATAAGAGAAATATACTTTTACTTATTTTTCTCTAGCGGGCCACTTTTGGCCTACGGGCATGGGAGTGGACGGTTCTGCTCTAGAAGGAGGACAGACTAAACCTCATGAAATTAAGCCAAAAAACATTACTTATTGTGAACCAGGCGACAGAGCTACCTTTGAGATTTCTTCGTTTTTATTAACTTCGAAAATTTCCTCCACAGCTTCTGCAAATTGTCTTCGACCATCGTGGCAAACTCGTCAAAGGCGAACCTCAGCTCAACTGGTGTGATCCAGCTGTCATGGTAGGTATCTCTTTCTTTCTTGAGGATAATTACAACTTAATTGGTCAGGATGTCGCAGTTTTTAAACCCATGATGCATACAGAATCATTTGCAACATCAGATTTCATTGTATTTTGTCCATGCACGTCCATATTACCCATCTTCATTCCAGTGCTCAATGTCAGTTGGTTTTTAACCATTCACGAATTCATCCTTGTTTTCAGTACCTTAGGAAACTTCCATTAAATAATGGTTGAACTGATTGATTACAAATTTATACGAATCTGTATTTCTCATAAGTCCTTTAGCCCCAGTGAGAAGAGGCTAGTACCTACAGTAGTCCATATGCAGCCAACACACTGTTATCAGTACCAAATATCCTTGATTTTTCTTCTGTTCTGTTTTCAACTTTTTTCCAAGCTATCCATCTCCTTTAACGCATTCTCTCTCGAATTCCCACATCCTCATTAAATAAAAAATAAATGCTTCAGGACTGATGAGAATCAACAAACAGAATTCTTTAGTTTGGTCAAACTACTTTGGAATAAGAATTAGTGGTTAGAATCCTTTGTTGTCACTTCTTTATTCCTTTGTTCTTCCATATTCTTATTATTTATCTTCATTCTTCTCTTTTTTTCCAGCACTGGGCACCTCCTGGTTGTGAAGCCCTTGGCCAGTGCCTGCAAGCCCCGCCCTCTAATCCTACCAAATGCTACTGGCCGCATTAGTGTCACCCAGAACGACTACATATGTTTCTGTATGTACATTAATAATGTCAATCAGAACGACTGATTATATTTAAAATAAGCGCATTAATGTCACCCAGAACGACTAGATATGTTTATATGGGAGCATTAATGTAACCCAGAAAGACCACATTTATTTATATAGGCACATTAAAGTATATAGGCGCATTAATGTCAACCAGAACCACCAGTTTGCTAATACAAATACATTTACGACACCCAGCACGACCAATTCTCTTTACACATCAAGCGTTGCAAATTTACAATCATCTGTGGATAATGTTCTCTTAAAGGACTTTTTTGTTAAAGTCAATAGTCCCCTACAGTATTTATCTTAATCACTAATTAGCGAGATAACTCTAAAAACATCCAATAATTCGATGTGTTAGATTTGAGCACCGTGTGTTTGCAAGTTGATTCTGAGCCCCAAACAGCGTTTTATGATCGCATAATTTAATCGCCGTGTTTACAGGTATACATCTTTTTATTGTTTATTATACAGTCAACAATACGTGAAAAACTACCTCTATAAAGTAAAGTTTTACGAGAAAAGGTCCTACAGAATATAACATCAAATTTCCTGTTATCTTAAATGACTTCTTGTTGCCACAGACAAAAACGTATCTCGCTCGAGGAACTGGTTGTCTGCGCAATTCAACAAAAAACTGTTGTCAAGGATTCTGATACACTTTTCTTAGTCCATTCTGAATCGTTTGATAGATTCTTGATAAATTCCTTAAGATATTTACTAAATTTTTCCCTTGAAAAGAACTTGTTATTAAGGTAAGGAATTACTTTGATTTTTCAGCACAATGATTTCCAACGTTTACTGATTTATGGTAAATATATATCTATATTATAATGAAACGCTACTTTTTTGAATATTGGAAAAATATTTTTCGATGTAGTGAGCTGGAATAGATCTTGACCTGTATTTACATCTTTGTTTTATCCCGTGATTGGAACTGCTTCATTTTAGTGAAATATTTATAATAAATTTGTTCTTATTGATTTCTAGACGCATTGAACTGCCATTTGTTAAATTACTGATATATTCCTTGAGACAATTACCCTGATTTTTGTAAATGAAATCATTTTAAGTACACCAGACTGGAATGTTGTTCCACGTTAGGTACAAGTTTGTTTTTCTGTCCAGTGAGAATGATTTCTGTCGTGGAGATATTGTTTTGTGTTTTTTGGAGAAATAAATTGTCTCTGGATACAGTGAATTATAAAGTAAAGTACATTGCAATAGGCTTTAGTGATCTGATAGGAAAGGCAATGAGTCCCAACGAGACCGGAGAAGCCATGAAATTGACGTAGGGAGTGAGTGACATTTTTTTGACATAGCATATAGTCATGCTGATTCTGAATGATCCCAGAGAGAGGTATCATTTATTATTCATATTTATATTAATGAAGTGTCTTTGTACATTGGAATGTTAAAATGAATTATTTAATCATCTAGGAATACTTCTTAAGTTGTTAAGTTGGAAAGCTTTGCTTTGCAAGTATTTAAATCTATTAGATGTAAAGATTTTAAATTTCTTTGATTTGGTTAAATATTTTTCAACACGGTTTGAGCAGAATAAGCTCCTTATGATTTATGTTTCCAAATTCATTGAGATATATTCTGATTTATTTTTTGTGATGAAGTTTTTTCATTCCTCTGAAATATATACACACATAAAAAAAATTAATGTTCCTAGATACAATCTTCGTAATATTTCTTGATTTAGTGAAATGTAAAAAAAATTGTTATATTCCTTGGCATGAATTTTCTAGATGCTTTGGACCGGAGTGTTTCCTTAAAAAAAAAAAAAAAAAACTTGCCCTTAATAGGGGAAGTTTTTATGTAAATGTCGTAATATATCAATAAACATAAAAGTTTCCCTTGAAGGTTGTTTAACTTTTCATAGCTGTCCTAGTTTTTTTTTCATAAGTATGATTTTTTTTCATAAGTATGATGATAATTACGTTTCCTGATATAATTTCGTATGAACTAATTAGTGACTGTAATCATGGACAGCGATTTTAAACGTTTCATTATCTCGTCCGGGCAACCTACACTGAAGAAATCGGACGCACTGCTAACTGGTAGGTATTAGAAATCGGACGCACTTTTGACTAGCAGACTGAGAAAGCACAGTAATGAAACCTTTAGGCTCACTGAAAGTTGCTATGGTAAGTGGAGATTCAGAGAAGAATATGACGATACTGTATTCCTTTACAAAATCTGTTGAATTTCAGTATGTGTTTACCTTGATTATCAGTCCTGCTTTAGCAGACAAAAACCTAGGAACCAACAAAGTCATTACCAACAGTCCTGCTCTAGCAGATAAAAACCAGCAGACAAAAACCTAGGAAGTCATCACCAACAGTCTTGCTTGAGCAGATAAATACCAGCAGATAAAAACCAAGGAAGTCATCACCAACAGTCTTGCTTTAGCAGATAAATACCAGCAGACAAAAACCAAGGAAGTCATCACCAACAGTCTTGCTTTAGCAGATAAATACCAGCAGACAAAAACCTAGGAAGTCATCACCAACAGTCCTGCTTGAGCAGATAAAAACCAATGAAGTCATCACCAACAGTCTTGCTTTAGCAGATAAATACCAGCAGACAAAAACCAAGGAAGTCATCACCAACAGTCTTGCTTTAGCAGATAAATACCAGCAGACAAAAACCTAGGAAGTCATCACCAACAGTCCTGCTTGAGCAGATAAAAACCAATGAAGTCATCACCAACAGTCTTGCTTTAGCAGATAAATACCAGCAGACAAAAACCAAGGAAGTCATCACCAACAGTCTTGCTTTAGCAGATAAATACCAGCAGACAAAAACCAAGGAATTCATCACCAACAGTCCTGCTTGAGCAGATAAAAACCAAGGAATTCATCACCAAGAGTCCTGCTTTAGCAGATAAAAACCTACAGTCCTGCTCTAGCAGATAAAAACCAAGGAATTTATCACCGAGAGTCCTGCTTTAGCAAATAAAACCTACAGTCCTGCTCTAGCAGACAAAAACCAACGAAGTCATCACCAACAGTCTTGCTTGAGCAGATAAAAACCAGCAGATCAAAAACCAAAGAATTTTCATCATCAAGAGCCCTGCTTGAGCAGGCAAAACCAGCAAAGTCATCACCAACTTTATAACTCACTTCTCGCGCCCTTAGCAACATCTTGAAGAGTCCCTTCCAAGCTCAGAATAACCAGAGAAGAGGTTGTACCAGTTTCAGAACGAATCAGCCAAGTCAGAAGACCACCGTAAAGTAATCCCGAGCAACTCCCCAAAGACGCTGGCCTTGATCGTGGTGGAATTGTCTGTCAGCAGCTGTATAAAGGACAGGCCAGGGCTTCTCGAAGAGTCTGTACGACGTTACGTCTTTGTTTTCAGAGTTTTTGTTTTTGCGAACTAGTTCAGTTGTTTTTTTGTGTGTGCGGGCGAGTGGTAGTGGCATAACTCTATGAGAGGCTGAGCTTGGGTGGAGAGGGGGGGGGGAGGTTTGTTGTGTAATAACAATGGTGTATTGTGCTTCTTCTTCTTCTTCTTCTTCTTCTTTGTTTTGTTTTGTGGTGGGTGGGTGGGGAGTGACTTGGGGGAGTGATGGTGATATGGTGAACATCATACTGTCGATTTCTGTTATGTTTCCATTACCTCGAGAAATGAGTATTCTTTAATGTGCATTTTTACATATGCTTACGTATAAGAATACGTACAAGTATGAATACTGTATTTATTATATATATACATGTATATATATAA
>JANJGK010000046.1:22610135-22635135 GCA_039081455.1 Macrobrachium rosenbergii
CATTTACCAACCATTCATTTCCACCAGTAACAGACGATCCAATATCGTCCAATATCGTTCAGTATCGTTCGCTGTCGTCCAATGTCACCTTCGGGCTCCCGTCCCGCAGCTCAAGAGTATCGCAAGAATTGTAACAAAGACGGACAGCTAACTCCTCTCTGAAACGGACAAGGGAAACGCGCCTAGATGGAAAGCGATGAAACTCGTTTCGAGTTTCGCAATCGACTTATGTAGGAGTTTCGCGGAAGACGCCGGCGATGCAACGCTAGACAACAAGGGCAATCAGGATTCGAAACAAGGAAAGATTTGAGGCGATATTATTAGGTCCTTTTTCTAGGAAGAAGATTCCTTGCGGCGTGATCCTTGTCTCTTCGGCTCTTGTGAAATTCTGGATTTTTTAAAATTTAATTTATTTGATCCTTCTATTTATCATCATTTGATTTCTCTCTCTCTCTCTCTCTCTCTCTCTCTCTCTCTCTCTCTCAAAATTTCTGGCGTTGATGGTGCTTTGTGTTTATTGGTGAATAATTTGGCCTTTTATAAAATTTTCTCTGTCCTCTCTCTCTCTCTCTCAAAGTCGTTTTGAATAATTTAGCCTTTTTTAAACATTTTCTCTATCCATCTGTTTTCTCTCTCTCTCTCTCTCTCTCTCTCTCAAAGTCGTTTGAATAATTTAACCTTTTTAAAATTTTCTTTATCCTTCTGTTCTCTCTCTCTCTCTCTCTCTCTCTCTAAGTCGTTTTGAATAATTTAGCCTTTTTTAAATTTTCTCTCTCTCTCTCTCTCTCTCTCTCTCTCTCTCAAAGTCGTTTTAAATAATTTAGCCTTTCTCAAATTTCCTCTCTCTCTCTCTCTCTCTCTCTCTCAAAGTAGTTTGAAATAATTTAGCCTTTCTTAAAATTTCCTCTATCCTATTCTCTCTCTCTCTTTCTCTCTCTCTCTCTCTCTCTCTCTCTCTCAAAGTCGTTTGAATAATTTAGCCTTTCTTAAAATTTCTTTATCCTTCTGTTCTCTCTCTCTCTCTCTCTCTCTCTCTCTCAAAGTCGTTTTGAATAATTTAGCCTTTCTTAAAATTTCTCTACCCTTCTGTTCTCTCTCTCTCTCTCTCTCTCTCTTTCTCTCTCTCTCTCTCTCTCTCTCAAAGTCGTTTTGAATAATTCAGTCTTTTTAAAATTTTCTCTATTCTTCTTCTCTCTCTCTCTCTCTCTCTCTCTCAAAGTCGTTTTAAATAATTTAGCCTTTCTTAAAATTTCCTCTATCCTATTCTCTCTCTCTCTCTCTCTCTCACAGAGTCGTTTTGAATGTTTGTGGCTCTCTCTGCCTGTGTATTTTTTGTAACTATCTAAATTATCCCTTTAGATTTGCACTGTGATTTTTTTTTTATCGCAATGAATGTGCAAAATAGCTTCCAAAAAATCATTCTAGATATTAATTAGAGAGAGAGAGAGAGAGAGAGAGAGAGAGAGAGAGAATCAAACCAACGAAGGGTGAATTGTAATAATTTATCTTGTTATGAAGTAAGATCAATTACTGAAGGAATTAAATAATTTTGTCGATTCAATATTTGGTAATTTTGTTGCAAAGTTTTATGATACTTATTTTTTTAGTAATATCTGCATCTATTGTTAATTATCATTGAGTTCTGTAACTGCCCCGTTGCACATAAAACCAAAAGCTAAATTCTCAATGTATCTAAAATCAACAGTTTTCAAAATTTAACATTAAATGGTTAAAAATGTCCGTAATGTATAATTCTATCATATAAAAAACGTCTAAAACATGTTCAATAAAAGCTTGTCTAATCTCTTTTAGACGAAATATTTCAGATATCTATTTCTATAGTTTTTTTTTGTAATTTATGACAATTCGCCAATAAAAATCTCGATACTGTCACGCCTTAAAATTCTCCTTCCCTCGTGGGATTCGAACCATAGCTAGTTCAAGAACTGAGGCTTAGTGCTTAACCTATACACACCACAAGGAAGAGTTCCACTGTTTGGAATCATAACCCCCTCCCATGGAAAGTTCCACACTTTAGTACCGTAACCACCCCCCCAGGAAAGTTCCACAGTTTAGTATTATATCTCACCAAGGAAGTTCCATAGTTTAGTAGAATCATTCCCCCACACCCACCCCCGGCTCCCTAAGGGAGCAGAACACCCTCATTCATTTCCTTTTCGGGATTCCGAGGCTTTCAGTAGAAAATTCAAGACTTTATTGAGTCCATTGCAAAACAAGTCTAAGAATAAATACGTCCAGTAGTTGTAGTTCACCGAACTTTCTCAGGGTCAAGCGGTAGGCAAGATGCCCAAGTGATGGGGCGTTGTAGCACATATGCCGCGAGCCTATGGGCAGAGGTTAATACCCAAGGTTAATACCCACAGAACGCCAGTTTTGTTTAAGACATTCCTTTGTGAAGAGAATATATATATATATATATATATATATATATCATCCTTAAGAAGCCCGAGATCGATCCAAGGGGGGAGGAATCTACCTGAAAAACCACTTATACCCCTGTCGACTTAAGCAGAGCATTAAGTACCTGATAAGTAGTCAACTTGGGTTGATCGCAGCTAAGGTTAGAAGAGGGGTAGAGGCTACCAATCTCAGCCCAAAAGGAGATAATGAAAGTTAAGAAAGAGGAATGTATAAGATACTGTAAAAAAAAATGTCATCTTATAAAGTCACTGTCCATTGTTTCTAAACCAGGCAGCGGTTCAAATCCCACAGGTGACGATACACTTATAGATTATATTTCCCCTTGGGCATAAGTTATTCCCGAGGTGTAGTGAACTGGGTATTAAAATACATTTGTGGCTTAATAAGTGGTCATACTTATACTTTGTTATGTGCAAGACACACGACACCCCCTCCTTCCATATTCACAAATATCGTAATAGTTACTTTACACTATGCTATCATTAGCGTGTAAATCTATCCACATCTATCTATCTATCTATATATATATACTTATATATACATATATATAAATATGTATATATATATGTATATAACATATATACTTACATACATATATATATATATATATATATACTGTATATATATATATATATATATATATGTATATATATATATATATATATATAGGCTGATCTAATTTTCCATTATTCTCTGAACTACTGCTACAATACCAACTTTAGTAAGCCTTGGTGAGAATCAAAACAATCTATTTATATTTCTTCTGGAGATTTTTCAAAGTGATATCTGGGGCTATAACTACTTTTTGAGTGACATCTTAAGTTAGTGATTTTCTTTGGGTGAGATCTGGGGTTATAATAATTTTTATTGATATCTGTTGTTATAACAACAGTGGTGTCTTGGTTATGCATTTATTTTAGTGATAGCTGAGGTTTAAACCATTTTTAAAATAATATCTGTGATTATAACAACATTTTCCTTAATAGTTATATATATTTTTAATGATACTCTCGGTAATACGAAAATTATTTGAATGATGATATCTGATATTATAACAAAATTCTTAGTGATTCTGGGATTATAACAAATTTTGAATAAAACCAAATATTCACATAAGATTGTTTTATTCAAAACACAAAAACGTCATAAAATTAATACATTAATACAATTGTAATAACAGGTATATTATTAAATATTATTAGGATGTAACCTATGCAGATGAAGAACTGAAGAATAGTTAGGTTACAGTAATATTACAGGATTGTTTAGCCTTTGTACCCAACTCTGTTGCAACAGTAGTAGTTCTTCTTGGCAGAGCTGCGGCACCAGTTAGCACAGCCTCCAAATCCTTTTCCAGGCTTAGAGGACTGGAAGGGGAATCCTGGAACGATGTCTGGGTAGTGGGCTGGGTCATAATCAGCAGTGCTCCCACCAGAGACTTGTACGTCAGTGGCTCCAATTCCAGCAGAGCTTGCTCCACCAGTTACTCCAACAGAACTTGCTCCTCCAGTGGCTCCAACTCCAACAGAGCTTGCTCCACCAGCTACTCCAACAGAACTTGCTCCTCCAGTGGCTCCAACTCCAACAGAACTTGCTCCTCCAGCTACTCCAACAGAACTTGCTCCACCAACAGCTCCTCCTGTGCCTACAAGCACTTCCCCACTTGCAGAGTGAAGGTGACCTGCTCCTCCTCCAACACCAGCTCCTACACTAGTACCAACAACTGCATCTGTTCCTCCAACAAGATCTAAACCTCCCAGGTGACCACTGCTTCCAGTTCCTCCAACAGCACTGGAGCTGCTTGAATATCCTGTTCCACCAACAGCTGCACCTCCAACTTTATCAACTCCTCCAACAACACCTGTGCCTGCAGCATGACCTGCATCTCCAACAACACCTGTAGCTCCAGTCACACCTGTACTCACACCATGACTAGCTCCACTAACTACACCACTACCTCCTACAACACCTGTGCTTACACCATGACTAGAACCTCCAGCAACACCTGTACTAGCATCATGACCAACTCCACTAGCCACACCTCCAACAACACCTGTGCTTACAACACCTGTAGCTCCATGCACACCTGTGCTTACACCATGACTAGAACCTCCAGCAACACCTGTACTAGCATCATGACCAACTCCACTAGCCACACCTCCAACAACACCTGTGCTTACAACACCTGTAGCTCCATGCACACCTGTGCTTACACCATGACTAGAACCTCCAGCAACACCTGTACTAGCATCATGACCAACTCCACTAGCCACACCTCCAACAACACCTGTGCTTACTACACCTGTGGATCCAACCACACCTGTACTGACATCATGACTGCCTCCACTAACCACACCTGTACCACCTACAGCACCTGTGCTAACTCCATGGCTAGATCCTCCAGTAACATCTGTGCTTGAGTCATAGCCGGCTCCACTAGCCACACCAGTACCTCCAACAACACCTGTGCTTACACCTGTAGCTCCAACAACACCTGTGACTCCAACAACACCCGTGGCTCCAACAACACCTGTGGCTCCAGCCACACCTGTACTTGCATCATGGCTGCCTCCACTAACCACACCACTACCTCCTACAGCACCTGAGCTAACGGTATGACTAGACCCTCCAATGGTACCTGCCCCTCCAGCTCCCCCAGGTGTTCCTGCTACTCCAGGGGCAACTGCCCCTTCAAGAGCAGGTCCTCCAGCTGCACCTGGGCCTCCAGTTTTGTCGTCTTTCCTGACGGGGGACCCGCCTTTGACTCCTGGGTTCCTGTTGCGTCCATAGGGAGAGGCTGTGGCCAGGGAGCCCAAGAGCAGACACAGCAGTGCAATAATCGCCTTCCCAGTCATCTGGGAAAGATTGAGATTAATTAGGAGTTTTAATCAGCCCTTTTATTTAGTTTTAATCTATGCAAGATGGAGTTATGTAGTGGACAACATAATGAAGCATGGCTTTAATGAAAATGAATTTAAAGGTAAACATAAAAGAAGTTTTTAATAGAGGTAGAACATTTGAAATGGAACCCACAGTTAACCTTTGAAAACATTTAAATTACCCAAAATTTTTATTCATTCTCTATTTTAAGACATATAAGTGCGCAAAATATTATAAAGAAAGATTTCCAATTCATTGTGTTAAGATAAAGCAATAACATGTTTTTCTTCAATTTTTCAAAGGAATTTTCATCCTTTCCTGTGAAGTGACAATTTGTACATAGAAAATTTTGAAAAAAAAAGCCAGATTTTATGAATCGAATCAAAACCAATGTAAATCAACCTAGCCACTGGGGTAGGGACCTATCCTAACTCAGTGCCAGTCCCAAGCTCTCAAAAATTAGGGAGGGCAGAGTGAGGAAGGATACCAATCCCTCCGTGAAACGTTTGCCAAAACTAATTATGAAGTTAGACAGGTAAGATGTCAAACAGCTGGAGGATGCTCATTAAAAACAGCCACCCTGACTAGGGATTAAGCTGAGAAGAAGAATAAGAAGGGGAATGTAATGTAAATTACATTCAACTTGAACTGAAAATGTGACTAAATGGAATGATAGAAGCTATAGAAGAGAAAGTTCTCAAAACCTTACCTTTTACTCTCTGGTGTTAAGCAGTGAATGAATGAAGATGTAGACAGTCGTCCTTATATACACAAACCTCGTTTCCCTCGACAAAAAAACTCATTCATCTTCCTGACGTCACAGAGCGACCTGACTCCCGTCAGCGCCTTCGTCATCGTGCTGAACGTTTCCCCGGAAAGCAAGTTACGACACTGTCAGAAGCGTTCTTGTCCTCTTCTTTTGAAACAATCGCACCATAAACTACGTTCTGGCTCGTAACTGGTTTTTAGAATTTGGCTTTTGGCTTTTTGTACACAGAAGTAAGTTGCAGTTGCTATTAGAGAAGGATGAGGATAAATCTTTTCTCTATCGCCGTTCGTTCCTGGAAAGAGGCTGAGTAAGTATTAGGCGAATCTCTGCATGACCTTTGGAAATCTTCGTGAGAATCGTAGCTCTATTTTTAACTGCTTCTGTCCTCTCCTTTACATTTTCTTACTTCACGTTTTCTTATTTTCTGATTTCCTGTTTGCTTTACGGAAATGCTTATTTCGTTGCAATCTCTCTCTCTCTCTCTCTCTCTCTCTCTCTCTCTCTTGTACTGGGCATGATCCCCTATTGAATAGACAAATCATCAGTCGCGCGACTTGTTGAATACTGTGCCTGAAACTATGAAAATTTCATCTCTCCTGTCTATATAATCTATCTATCTATCTATCTATCTATCTATCTATTTATCTATATATCTATCTGTCTATCAATATTTACAAGCATATATATAAAACATGTACACATTCATCATTCTAGCAAAATGTATGTTATAAAATCTATTTATAGAAACAAAATTAATAAGGGTATGAGATATTCAAAGATAACTTAAAAATTTGACTTCCCTTTGGAGAACATTTGCAATTGTCACTAATAGTTATTAACTATGAAATAAGCGTTATGAGAGTGAAGCATAGATTCAATTGATGGCTTAGAAAGTTGTATAGACTATGGTAGTTAAGTGAGAGCATTGCTTGCATATACAAACACACACACACATGAGTGTATCCAAAATCGGTGAGGAAATCGAGAAGTGGAGTTGTCATTGTGATTATAACAAATGCACACCCATTTATATACTATATATATTTGTATATATATATATATATATATATATATATATCGTCTCATCAATAAAGACCCCAGATCGACCCTATGGGGAAAGGATGCGATTTGGGCCCCTTTCACTGAAAAATCCTTGACACCACTGTCTTACCTTAGCATGCCGCACGTCATGTACCTGATAGGTAGTGACCTCTGGTTGGTGACAGCCAAGGTACAGAAGGGCATGGGCTAGCAACCTCATCCCAGAAAGCGAATATGAAGATGAAAGAAAAATTAATGTATAAGATACTGAAAAAAATCCATTGTGGATAATTTGAAAGAAAAGTCCTTCAGTAACTTTGGCAATAATTGGTGAAGCTAGATTAGATTAACGCTTGGTGAAGATGAATTTTTTTTTTTTTTGCCCACGATTTCTGGGATCCTTCCCCGGACCCACTTCCTCCCCGCAAACCGCCCCCCTCTCCACACCCCCCTCCACCAGCTTAAACCCGGTCTAAATCCGTTCTACTGCAGCGGCTTTAATAATAATCTCATTAAAATTCATTGTGATGAATCTTGCTGGCTTTATTTGTTATTTTGTTGCCTATCTAATATCTAAAATAAATGGGACAATATAAACATCTCTCTCTCTCTCTCTCTCTCTCTCTCTATACTATATATATATATATATATATAAATACATACATATATATATATATATATATTTACATATATATATATATATATATATATTTACATATATATATATATATATATATATATTTACATATATATATATATATATATATATATGTAAATATATATATACATATATAGAGACAGATAGATAAACAGATAGCTAGATAGATAACTACATATTCCTAATGGTAGTGTAATGTAGAGTATTTATACAGATATTTCAGACTAATACGTGAAGTTGTATACATACACTTTGGCATACAAATGAACATAAATGAAAACAGTCACTATGGATATACAAAAGTGTACCCATTTAGCAAATAGGCTGATTGAATGCCCCACTCCAAGAGCGCTTCTATAACGTCCTATCTTCATTAATTCATTCAAATCTTGGAATAATAATAAACACTTCCGAAGAAATGATTATAGTAATTCTCGTGAGAATCAAAAGATCCCACCTACATTTCGTCTTAAGATTTTTATTTGGGTGATATTTGTGGCTATAATACTTTCTTTAGTTATATCTTGGGTTATAACAATTTTTTAGTGATATCTTGGGTTGTAAGAAAAGTTTGAGTGATATCTTGGGGTCATATCCATATTTTATTGATATCTTAGGTTGTGAGAAATATTTGAGTGATATCTGGTGTTATAATTATTTGACTATAAAAAATTTTTTGAGTGATGTCTAGAGTTATGAACTTTTTGTGCTAAATTTTGGGTTATAAGAAATTTTTGAATGACATTTTGTGTTATAACCATTTTTTTCAGTGATATGTTGGGTTGCACGAAATTTTTGAGTGAATTTAGTTTACCAATATATCTTATTGACATTCGATTTAAAAATTTTTTTTGAGTGATATCTTAGATTATAAAAATTTCTTGATTGATATGTATGTTTCTAACAAGGTCTATCAGATTGATACCTTGGGTTATAATAATTTTTTTCTAGTGATATCACAGGGTATAATGATATTCTTTGAGTGATGACTGAGTTATAACAAATTTGTCATGGATTCTGGGGTAATTTCATCATATTTCTCGAGTAAAACCAAACGTTATCATCAAATTGTTTTATTTTGTAAACAAACATTTTAATAAATTCCTATGTAGGTAAGGAACGAAGAATAACATTTATACAAAGGTAATAACATCCATATAAAAAATTAAATACATTTTGACTGCAACCTTTATAGGTCAAGAACCAAATAAAAGTCAAGTTACAGAAATGTTAAGAACTGTTCAGCCTTTGTACCCAACTCTGTTGCAACAGTAGTAGTTCTTCTTGGCAGAGCTGCGGCACCAGTTGGCGCAGCCTCCGAATCCTTTTCCAGGCTTAGAGGTCTGGAAGGGGAATCCTGGAACGATGTCTGGGTAGTGGGCTGGGTCGTAGTCAGCTGTGCTCCCACTGGGGAATTGTATGTCGGTGGCTCCAACTCCAGCAGAGCTTGCTCCACCAGCTACTCCAACAGAGCTTGCTCCTCCAGTGGCTCCAACTCCAACAGAGCTTGCTCCACCAGCTACTCCAACAGAGCTTGCTCCTCCAGTGGCTCCAACTCCAACAGAACTTGCTCCTCCAGCTACTCCAACAGAACTTGCTCCTCCAGTGGCTCCTCCTGTACCTACAAGCACGTCTCCACTTGCAGAGTGAAGGTGACCTGCTCCTCCGCCAACACCAGCTCCCACACTAGTACCAACAACTGCATCTGTTCCTCCAACAAGATCTAAACCTCCCAGGTGACCACTGCTTCCAGTTCCTCCAACAGCACTGGAGCTGCTTGAATATCCTGTTCCACCAACAGCTGCACCTCCAACTTTATCAACTCCTCCAACAACACCTGTGCCTGCAGCATGACCTGCATCTCCAACAACACCTGTAGCTCCAGTCACACCTGTACTCACACCATGACTAGCTCCACTAACTACACCACTACCGCCTACTACACCTGTGCTTACCCCATGACTAGAACCTCCAGCAACACCTGTACTAGCATCATGACCAACTCCACTAGCCACACCTCCAACAACACCTGTGCTTACAACACCTGTAGCTCCGTGCACACCTGTGCTTACACCATGACTAGAACCTCCAGCAACACCTGTACTAGCATCATGACCAACTCCAGTAGCCACACCTCCAACAACACCTGTGCTTACTACACCTGTGGTTCCAACCACACCTGTACTGATATCATGACTGCCTCCACTAACCACACCTGTACCACCTACAGCACCTGTGCTAACCCCATGGCTAGATCCTCCGGTAACACCTGTGCTTGAATCATAACCGGCTCCACTAGCCACACCAGTACCTCCAACAACACCTGTGCTTACACCTGTAGCTCCAACACCTGTGGCTCCAGCCACACCTGTACTGACATCATGGCTGCCTCCACTAACCACACCACTACCTCCTACAGCACCTGAGCTGACGGCATGACTAGACCCTCCAATGGTACCTGCCCCTCCAACAGGACCAGCTCCCCCAGGTGTTCCTGTTACTCCAGGGGCAGTTGCCCCTTCGACAGCAGAACCTCCAGCTGCACCTGAGCCTCCAGTTTTGTCGTCTTTCCTGACGGGGCCTCCGCCTTTGACTCCTGGGTTCCTGTTGCGTCCATAGGGAGAGGCTGTGGCCAGGGATCCCAAGAGCAGGCACAACAGTGCAATAATCGCCTTCCCAGTCATCTGGGAAAGATTAAGATTAATTAGGAGTTTTAATCAGCCCTTTTATTTAAATTTAGTCTATGCAACATGGAGTTATGTAGTGGACAACATAATGAAGCATAGCTTTAATGAAAATGAATTTGAATGTAAACATAAAAGAAGTTTTTAATAGAGGTAGAACATTTGAAACCGAATCAAAATTATAGCGTACAAACGAGTAAACGGCCACAATACTCATTTGGACCATAAAGTATTTTAATTAAGATAAAAACACTGAACTGGCGATTAGAAGGATTGGAATTTTGATAAAAATGCTAAGTTTTTATAAAACGAACCAAAACCAGTATTGATTAGCTTAGCCAGTGGGGTGGCAAGCCACACAAACTCAATGCCGGTGCCAATTTCGGACATATAGGAAGTGTTAGAGTGAGGAAAGAGCATCCGGCTGTAAATTATCTGCCAAAACTAGTTACGAAGTTAACCAGGTAAGATTGAAAACAGCTGGAGGATGCTATTAAAAACAGCGACTCTGACTAGGGATTAAGCTTAGAAGAGGTAGAAGAAGAATGTAATGTAAATAACATTCAACTTGAACTGAAAATGTGACTAAATGGGGTGAGAGAAGCTACAGAAAAGAAAGCTCTCAATACCTTACCTTTTACTCTCTGGTGTTAAGCAGTGAATGAATGAAGATGTAGACAGTCCTTCTTATATACACAAACCTCGTTTCCCTTGACAAAAAAAACTCATTCATCTTCCTGACGTCACAGAGCGACCTGACACCCGTCAGCGGCTTCGTCATCGTGTTAAAACGTTTCCCCAGAAAGCAAGTTACGACACTGTCAAAAGCGTTCCGGTCCTCGTCTTTTGAAACAATCGCACCATAAACTACGTTCTCGCTCGTAACTGGTTTTCAGAATTTGGCTTGTGGCTTTTTGGACACAAAGGTAAGTTACACTTGCTTTTAGAGAAAGATGAGGGGTGAATCTTCTCTCTCAGATCGTTCCTGGAAAGAGGTTGAGTAAGTATTAAGCGAATCTCTGCATGACCTTTGGAAATCTTCAGGAGAATCGCAGCTCTATTTTTAACTGTGCTTCTGTCCTCTCCTTTGCATTTTCCTACTTCATGTTTTCTGATTTTCGGATTTTCTGTTTGCTGTACGGAAATGCTTATTTCACTGCAATCTCTCTCTCTCTCTCTCTCTCTCTCTCTCTCTCTCTCTCTCTCTCTCTCTCTCTCTCTCTCTCTCTCTCTCTCGCGGACTGCATATCTTAGAGAACTTACGTATGTAATTGTTCAAACAACAAATCCTTCTCATAGGATTAATGGCACTGACGTCTAAATACTTTAACAGCTTTTGTCTATGCAAAAGAAAAATTCTGAAGTCTGATATCATCAATCATCCCAAAAACATGAATTTGAATCAGATACTGTTGTGGATATTATCCGAAGACCTATTCCAAATCAATTAACCCATCTAGATCATCCACCAGGTAGGTCTAATGAGTTCCTTGTACACGTACCTGTTGGCAAAATTAATCAACACCTTGACTTCCATTCATTACAGGTTCAGGAAGGGAAACTACAGGTTACACTACTCGAGCAAGTTCAGAGTTGCCAATCATACAGATTTTTCCCAGACTCATTGAGCAACAGTGAGGTGGCGTAAAGGGTTCAGGAACTGCGTTGACTGGTAGGAACGAGCATCTCTCTCTCTCTCTCTCTCTCTCTCTCTCTCTCTCTCTCTCTCTCTCTCTCTCTCTCTCTCTCTCCTTACAAAAGAGTATCATAAAACTTAACATCAAAATTACTAAGGATTGATCCACTTAATTATTTGTTTCCATCACTAACTGATATTCCTTTAAAATGCAAGATCGGTTTATGTAATCCATCCTTACGTGGCTTGATCTCTCTCTCTCTCTCTCTCTCTCTCTCTCTCTCTCTCTCTCTCTCTCTCTCTCTCTTTACAATAGAGTATCATAAAACTTAACAGCAACATTACTAAGGACTGATCGACTTAATTATCTATTTCCATCACCAATTGATCTTCCTTTATAATGAAAGATAAATTATTATAATCCAACCTTATGTGGCTCTCTCTCTCTCTCTCTCTCTCTCTCTCTCTCTCTCTCTCTCTCTCTCTCTCTCTCTCTCTCTCTCTCTCTCTACAAAAGAGTATCATAAGACTTAGCAACAAAATTACTAAGGACTGATCGACTTAATTATTCATTTCCATCACCAATTGATCTTCCTTTATAATGAAAGATAAATTATTATAATCCAGCCTCCTGTAGCTCTCTTTCTCTCTCTCTCTCTCTCTCTCTCTCTCTCTCTCTCTCTCTCTCTCTCTCCCTATCTCTCTCTCTCTCTCTCTCTCTCTCTCTCTCTCTACAAAAGAGTATCATAAGATTTAGCAACAAAATTACTAAGGACTGATCGACTTAATTATTCATTTCCATCACCAATTGATCTTCCTTTATAATGAAAGATAAATTATTATAATCCAGCCTTCTGTAGCTCTCTCTCTCTCTCTCTCTCTCTCTCTCTCTCTCTCCCTCTCTCTCTCTCTCTCTCTCTCTCTGACTAATTCATTTCAATCTAACAGTGAAAATATCGACAGCAAAGTGTCACGAGAGCCGTTCAAGGAATCAGACGATTGTAACTTCTCAGACAAGAAGAAGGACCACGGAAATTGCTCCATCATGTCAGTCGTGAACATGAATTCTTTTGTTTTATTGCCCTTGTAGTTCTCAGTTTGTTAATATATCTATTTTGTTTTGTTTTTGTCGTGGGTTTGAAGTATTTCCCCTGTTTACTTCTTTTTTTTATTATTATTTATCGTCTATCATTGGAGACAATGGACAAGAATATTTACACATTCTCAAAAATAAAAACAAATAAGAGATGAATTCAGGTAATCGGTAGAGATGGGAAATAGAAGAATTCACTTGTAATATATTAACTATAAGTATACATATATATATATATATATATATATATATATATATATATATATATATATATATATATATATATATATCTATATATATATATATATATATCGTCATTACTAACTTCTCTTTGTTTTGTGTAATCTCTTACAACGTATTAAAGTTGTGATAAATATAATTGCCAATCTTTCAATCTTTCTTTATTTGAATAGACCGGGGCTGCAAATATTGCCGATTGCAGAGTCTTATCATATTCTAGAGAGAGAGAGAGAGAGAGAGAGAGAGAGAGAGAGAGAGAGAGAGAGAGAGAGAGAGAGAGAGACGAAATCACGGGTCTGATAAAGCGTGAAATGAAAAAATAGGAATAAAACATGTTTGAAAAAACTCTTTCGGAATATTTATTTCTCTTTAGTTATTGCGCCATGCGAATCGGAGGTCAGGACTAATAACTAACTGATTGACTCACTGAGTACCTCACTGACTGACTGACTCACTGACTGACTCATTGACTCATTCACTGACTGACTCAATGGCTAATTCACTGACTGACTCATTGACCAATTCACTGACTGACTCACTGACTAATTCACTGACTGACTCACTGACTAATTCACTGACTGACTCACTGACTAATTCACTGACTGACTCAATGACTAATTCACTGACTGACTCAATTACTAATACACTGACTGACTCACTGACTCATTCACTGACTGACTTACAAACTAATTCACGGACTGACTCACTGAATACCTCACTGACTGACTCATTGACTAATTCACTGACTGACTCACTGACTAATTCACTGACTGACTCACTCACTGACTGACTCACTGAATACCTAGCTGACTGACTCACTGACTAATTCACTGACTGACTCACTTACTAATTCACTGACTGATAAATAAATTGCAAGGTGTCTTTTTTTATTATATTTGTTATATATGATAAAGAAATTGCAAGTATTTGTCATACAAGATTGTAAAGGCATTTATCGTGTTGTAAACTGCCTTTGAGATACCTTGTAATTGAAATTGCTAAATCTATTGCTTAAAAATTTATTATATTTGCAGGTGTATTTTATGTATATTGTTTGTCATATATGACAAATACAAAAAATGTCATATATGATAGATACAATCTTGTTTATCATTTATGACAAATACGATTGCAATAATTATTTGTCATACATTATTATAATGACATTTCCTGTAGTTCAAATCCGCTAAGAAAGTTGACGTCTGAATGTAACTTCAGAATCTATAAGAAGCTTTCTCGAAGATGCTAAAGTCTTGCAACAAACCGTAGCTGCCGGGCGAAAGCGACAACTGGTTATCACGAAGGAAATAAGCGGAAATGATGAGCATATTATATGACGAAACAACTGGCTACAATGACCCTATCATTTAAAGGAAGCAACTGATTACAATGACTATACAGCGAAGGTCACCGAAAACAATGACCATATTGTACAATGAAACAACTGCGGAAAATGACGACGTTATGCAATGAAACCACAGGATAATGACATTACAGAATGAAGCAGTTGGAAAAATTATAACATTATACAATGAAACCGTAGGGAAAATGACAACGTGATACAATGAAAGAACTGGAAAAAAGATAACATTGTAGAACGAAACAGCTGGAAAAAAGATAACATTGTACAATGAAACAGCTGGAAAAAAGATAACATTGTACAATGAAACAGCCAAAAACATCGTATATGTACATTTTTAAATCTACAGTAATTCCAATATGATAGTCTCTGCTGGTTGGTCAGAAACCGCAGGTCAACATCAGGCCTCTTGACCCTTTCAACACCTTCCCAATTTAAGCACTGCCCTGGAGAAAGACACGTGCTGGCATAAAGCCTAATTTATCTACCCCAGATAATGAAATGAGTAGTATTTCTGACCATATTCCAGTAAAAACTGTGGCTATTCTGGGAGGCCATCTTTCCCGGAAGGAGAGAGGTATACTTATATTACTTCAAGAAGGTGATTTAGTTCTAAAAACCTTTGTTTTTAGTTTTCTGTAAAAGGAAACTATTGTGCCGGCTTTGTTTGTCAGTCTGCACTTTATTCTGTCTGCACTTTATTCTGTCCGCACTTTTTTCTGTCCGCCCTCAGATCTTGAAAGCTATTGAGGCTAAAGGGTTGCAATTTGGTATGTTGATCATCCACCCTCCAATCATCAAACGTACCAAATTTCAACCCTCTAGCTTCAGTAGTTTTTATTTTATTTAACGTTAAATTTGGCCATAATCGTGCTTCTGGCAACGATGTAGGATAGGCCACCACCAGGCAGTGGTTCAAGTTTCACGGGCCGCGGCTCATAGAGCATCATATCGAGACCAACGAAAAATAGATCGATTTTCGGTGGCCTTGAGTATACGCTATAGCGGCTGTACAGAAAACTCGATTGCGCCGAAGAAACTTTGGCGCATTTTTTTACTTGTTATTCAGGAAACCAATTTACTGCTAGTCTTTATTGGCGTTCGTATCTCTCTTCACTTGACTAATTAGGGTATTACCGCTCGTGCAAGACAGCTAAGGCTTGTTGCAAGTTCCCGTGACTTATTTTGACGTTTTGGAAGTCATGGTGTTAGCCATTTTGTCAAAACCCCCTCACCCTCACCCCCACCCCCTCTCTCTTATCCGGGACACGTCACAGACACGATTATGTAAACTATCCTATCAAAATTATCATAAATATCCACAGACACCAGATACCAACTAATTTGGTGAAAATATGACCGATAGTTCCTTATCGCGGATAAATACATATTTCAGACTTGCTTCGATTAAGGAAAAACTTTAAATCATCGAGTAATTGTAATAATTAGGTCTTCTTGATATCAGGTGTCATAGAATGATTACGTCCGGAAAATCTTTAATAATGGATTTTAATTCACGAATGCAATTCATTTATGGTTTAATAATGTCATTCTTTGGCTATACAATTGTTATCATTCGTATCTCAAGTATTTATGTTCTT
This sequence comes from Macrobrachium rosenbergii, assembly GCA_039081455.1. NCBI lineage: Eukaryota > Metazoa > Arthropoda > Malacostraca > Decapoda > Palaemonidae > Macrobrachium > Macrobrachium rosenbergii. The sequence goes on from JANJGK010000046.1 coordinate 22,626,540, forward strand.
TTCTTTCTAGATTTCATTCTTCTTCTCTATTCGTATTGTTTAGCGGGCTGATTAGTTGATAAATTAGTATATCAACATTACTTACATAACGTCAAAGTGCAGATATGACCATAAACAAAAAATAATTGACCTATAAAAACACGACATCTTTCCACAGCCTTCAATCCTGATGTCTTCCAAGAAGGGCTTGGGCGAATCCGCGGCATCTACGCGACCTCTGACCCGGTTTGGGAAACACGCAGTACAAGGACAGGTATTTCGAGGCCGTAATATAATTTTCTATTTCTTTACACGGATAACTGGTTTTGCTTCTTTGTAACAATTCCCAGTTTCTAGAATTCCCATTCTCTCTCCTCAGAGCGTGTAAGCGTAGGACGAGAATGCATAGTTGTCTCAGTATTTACAGGTAGCTGGAATCTACTATTGTTTGGGAATTCACTTACCTGGGAACATTTATGCACTTGACCGGAAACGAATTGAATAACAGTTCGACAGCTTCTGTCGCTTGAGTCAAGATGATACTGATACCATCCCCATTATTACCATCGCCATTATCATCGGCAATTAACTTAATAATAATTCATTAATTATGATAATGATGATATTATCAAAACTACTAAAAAATGAGACACCACTAAATAAGAAATATAAATATCGTCTCTTGTTAGGAAAACCTTCGTGAGACTATTTCTAAATTTTTATGCAGTTTCTTTTTCAAAAGGTCCATTTATTTCGAAACACGGATTAAAGGGATAAATAGGAATCCAGGTTTTTCTTCCAGCAGCCATGGTCTTATATAAGCGTGAAGATTTGATCATTCTCATAATTTATCCTCCTTTGTACAACTTATCTATTAATTTCTTCTTCTTCGAATCGTGGCGATTTTACTTAATAGTATTTCACTGTGGAAGTTTATTGGCACTTATGGGTCATTTCATGTTTACAGTTTTGAATAATATTGATATTCACTTATAATAAATTATGATTGTGAATAATCTTACTAATCATATTAATCGAATTTCAAACCATACATAAAAAAATGAGTAGGAAATGTATGAAATTCAATTTTACTATAATTGGATCATTCACTTACTTGGCTCCCGCTTGTTATAGCTAGAGAGAGAGAGAGAGAGAGAGAGAGAGAGAGAGAGAGAGAGAGAGAGAGAGAGAGAGAGAGAGAGAGAATATTAACAATTAGTAACATATTGGCTGTCAGTTTAACAGTAACTACAGTTAGCAGTGGCAACCATAAGTCGAGCCCAAAATAGCCGAACATATTCCTTGGTTGGTTAGAAGAGTCGAAAGGTCCACACCACACAGGCCTCTTATTCCCGTTAAAGCCTAACCACACTTACGGCCTACCTTTGGGCAATGTTCGTCCTGGCATAAGGCCTTCTGAAGCTAAACCAACCACAATATAAAATGAGAAATAAGATCCCCAAAATATAGGTTTAAATACAGCATTTCTGGATTTCCAGCCAGATTTGATTTTGTATAATATCCTTGAACATTTGGCCAAACTTACTAAAAGGAGTGAAAAGAATAAATAAATGGAAAATCCCAAACATAAATCATTCGGTTTAGTTTGGCATAACGAGGCAATTTTCGTCAGGCGTCTTCAGGTCCGTGTGAGAATTTCCCAACCGCTGTTTTTCTCCGAACTTCGCGAAAAGGGACGTCATCATAGATCAGAGTGACCAGCGTTTCCATTCTTCCGTGACTCGTGCGTATCAGTATCGACGCTAAATCAATGGAAAGTACTGCAAAAACTCGCTTGGAGCTAATGGGATCGTGGATTAGAGACAGTTTTGAACTTATAATATAGTTTTGACGGTTTTCAAAGGTGTTGGCTCGCTCATTTTGTACAAGGAAAATCTGGCAACGTCAAGGCATTCCTCGACGCTTCAAGCAGGATGCGGTTTCCTATATATAATGGGCAAAAGTTCTCCCTCAAGCAGACTTTGCTGCACGCTTAGGCAATAAGGTGAGGAGAAGAGCTTCGAAAACCTGATATCTATCAAATTCTTTATCTGTGTCTCTGTCTCTCTCTCAAGTACTGTTATTATTTACTTGTGGTTCTTTCCATCTTGAAAATATTAATCTATCTATCCATATATCTATCTGTTTGTGACGTTTCTCTCTCTCTGTCTATCTGTCTATCTATCTATCCTGACTGCTTACATCACGGAATAACATACCTATTAATAACTGTTGCTCATCAGCTACCCTTTTGTACCTGTAAAAGTCAAGAGAAATAAATAACAACCTGAAGTCCCCCAAACCATCAAATATTGAATATCCATTTGATAAGTAAATTTAAACCCATTAAACTTATCATAAGTTTCTAGCCTTTGAAGTGGACCATTGTAACGATTGTATTGTATATCAATACAGACACTTAATAAATACACTTATCATAAGTTCCTCGCTCTCGAAGTGGACTATTGCAGTGATTCCATTGTATTTCAATACAGACACTTAATAAAATCGTTCCCTCTCCAGGATGTTTGGCAAAACGGCTTTTGTTGTGGCACTGACCCTGTCTTCAGTGGCACTAGCCCTCCCGGGACGCCCGTCGTCCCTCTACCAAGCCCCAGCCAAGGGATCTGGATCAGGAGGCGCCTCCCTTGTCCTCGGAAGCGGTGGTGCCCCCGGAGGAGGAGGAGTAGGAGGAGGAGCCGGCCTAGCAGGAGGGGCAGGTTCTGCCGGGGGAGCTGGCCACCTCCACACCACAGGTGCTGGTGGGGGAGTTGGAGCTCATGGCGCCGCAGGTGGTGCAGGAGGTGCTGGCCACTTGGGAGGCGCAGGTGCTCACGCTGGTGGAGCAGGTTTAGCTGGTGGAGCAGGTTTAGCTGGTGGAGCAGGTTTAGCTGGTGGAGCAGGTGTAGCTGGTGGAGCAGGTTTAGCTGGTGGAGTTGGAGCTGGAGCTCATGGCGCCGCAGGTGGTGTAGGAGGTGCTGGCCACTTGGGAGGCGCAGGTGCTCACGCTGGTGGAGCAGGTGTAGCTGGTGGAGCTGGAGCTGGAGCTCATGGTGCTGCAGGAGGGGTGGGAGGTGCAGATTATGCTGGCGGCGCAGGAGCAGGTGTAGCTGGAGGCGCTGGTTCTCTTGGAGGTGCAGGTGTCGGAGGAGGAGCTGACCATCTAGGAGCTGGAGGTGTTGGAGCAGGCCATCTTGGAGAAGCTGGAGGTGTTGGAGGAGCTGGAGGTGTTGGAGGAGCTGGTGTTGGAGCAGGCCATCTTGGAGGAGCTGGAGGTGTTGGAGGAGCTGGAGGTGTTGGAGGAGCTGGTGCTGGAGCAGGCCATCTTGGAGGAGCTGGTTCTCTTGGAGGTGCAGGTGTCGGAGGAGGAGTTGACCATCTAGGAGCTGGTGGTGTTGGAGGAGCTGGTGGTGTTGGAGGAGCAGGTGGTGTTGGAGCAGGCCATCTTGGAGGAGCTGGTGGTGTTGGAGGAGCAGGTGTTGGAGCAGGCCATCTTGGAGGAGCTGGTGGTGTTGGAGGAGCAGGAGTTGGAGCAGGCCATCTTGGAGGAGCTGGTGGTGTTGGAGGAGCAGGTGCTGGAGCAGGACATCTTGGAGGAGCTGGAGGTGTTGGAGGAGCTGGAGGTGTTGGAGCAGGTGTAGGTGCAGTAGGTGGAGGAGTCAGCACTGACTACGACCCAGCCCACTACCCAGACATCGTTCCAGGATTCCCATTCCAGACCTCTTACCCTGGAAAAGGATTCGGGGGATGTGCCAACTGGTGCCGCAGCTCTGTCCAGAAGAATTACTACTGCTGCACAAGAACTTCTTACAAGGGATAAACCACTTGACTTCTTTTGTTGACTTTTGTTAACAAGGTTTCCAAACAATGAAACAAAAAATAAGTAAAATTGACTTCTTTTGTTGACCTTTGTTGACAAGGTTTCAAATCAATGAAACAAAAAATAAATAAAATTCTTAAATGTGCTGTTTGTATTTCCTTGTAAAAAATACAAAAATAAATAAATAAATAACTACCTCTGAAAATATATTTGACAAGAAGATTGAAAAATAAGAGGAGATCCGAAAATAAACTTGAGTTTAATGATATATGTCAATCATTTTAGAAAGGTGGGTATATGTAAAATATACAATAATCAAAGACCGAATGACAAATATATGCATATATATATGTATATATATATATATATATATATATATATATATATGTATGTATATATATATATATATACTGTATATATATATATATATATATATATATATATATATATATATATATATATATATATATATATATATATATATATATATATATGCACACACACACACACACACACACACACACACATATATATATATATATATATATATATATATATATATATATATATATATATATATATAATCTAAACAGACCTTTAGCCTACTGGAAATTTCCTATTAAAAATTTGCAAAATTGTCAGCTTCAGAATACAGACAAAAAAGTTACAGAATGAAATATGAGAGGAAAAAAGATTCATCCTTCCCAAAGGTGGAGTGAGGACTACCTCGTCGAGGGCCTCCTGTTTAGAAGGCTGTTCTCTCTCTCTCTCTCTCTCTCTCTCTCTCTCTCTCTCTCTCTCTCTCTCTCTCTGTAATCAAGCTGCGACCCACGACAGTCAACCAAAAACCAGGTATTGAATTACTGCTTAGATCAACAGAAGGTAACTGGATTTTTCTGACGTGCCCATGCCACCTCATTTCTACTCCGGGTCGGAGATCGAACCCTGGTCTATTACAGTGTGTGTATGTGTTAGTGAGAGAGAGAGAGAGAGAGAGAGAGAGAGAGAGAGAGAGAGAGAGAGAGAGAGAGAGAGTCCACATTCTGAGGGAGTGAGGTCATCCCTATCCTCTGGAGTAAGTGAGGTCCTTCTGATGCCCTGGTAGAGGTGGGTCTCGTAAGTACCCAGGTATAGGAGGGTCCCACCTATACCCAGGTATGGGTGGGTTCCACCAATACCCAAGTATAGGTGAGAGAGGGTAAACTGAACCACATGCTCGCTGATATTCCTCAACCTAATTCCTGGAACTCGCGTCTCCTAATCGAAGTTGTTCAGTGGAACTCTGAAAATAAACTAATATGATCATATCCCGAACCTTGAGTATATTTTCAAAGGTATTTTGGTTTGATCTTTTGTTTCTCTTAAACGTCTGTCGGCAAGAAGCTGCTATATTACTTTGAAAAGCATGGACTATTGCAGTACTTTTTACATATTAATTTTGTTTATATTTTGTCTTTATTATTTTGATAATATTCTTTTTTTTTATATTTACCTTAGGTCATTTATGTTTAACAATTTTTGCCCGATTCATCCTCTAGAGAATACAAGAGTAAACTAACTGGGAATCATTCATTTCGAGCAAGAACGCTCGACGGATGCCAGTAGCACGCAATGCATGATTTTTGCGATGATAAGTGCAGCAAGATGAATTGTTCATAAGGAATCTAAGTCAGAATATAAATCTGAATTAATTTTCTAAATGACAAATCAACCGAAAAAAACATCGAGCTGACAACTCAGGCAAGCAAGATAATGCAGGCTACCAAATGACACCCAAACAGCTATAATGAACGCGAATGAATTGGCAATAAGATCTAAGCAAAATTTGACCAATACTCAGTTAGCAGAATTCGGGATAATTTCGTTTTTCTGTAACCGATCTTGATGTATTTTGGGATCATTCTGAAGTACATTCCTTTGGCGGGAAATACACACATACACACCATTTCTTCTTATACAGTCATCAGCTACCCTAATCTATTATACCGTATTGACATTATACTAATAGTGTATAGTGTATAAATGACAAGCATTATACACCTGCTTGAGAACCTTGCACACGGAAGCATATTTCAGTAAATTTCTTGTATCACGAATCACGAAAGCAAATCACCGAGTAATTGAGCAGGTAAGTGCATTATATATTTGTTATATTAATAGTAATTTTCTCGTATTAGAAAACAGATTATCCGAATTACCTAGAAGTTTTAACACACACAAAAACGCGCGCACACACACAGATGTGTAGATATATACATATATCTATAAATATATTTATGTATATATATTTATATACATAGATGCATACACACACATATGTATATATATACTCGTATATATATATATATATATATATATATATATATATATATATATATATATATATATATATATATATATATATATATATATATATATATATATATATATAGAGAGAGAGAGAGAGAGAGAGAGAGAGAGAGAGAGAGAGTATTGCCAAGTAACGGCTCAGTCTGCTAGTTGGAACGAAACGTCAGAACTTGCAGAAGTTTCCTGGAAGACTTTCGCAAGAAGGATCAAAAGGAAACTACTGTATTTATTCATTTACTCAATTTGTGCTCACTCCTGGTGCTTATGTAAATCAGTGCCGCTTATACTGGTCTGCCAAGATCTGTCGTAATCTGAATCCTGGGTTTTCTGATAACGTTATAACCACATGCCCAGAGCAGTCTTTAAACTCAGCAAATGGTCTTGATAGAACCCTGGATAATAATGAATCATAGGAGTCTAAGTTACGGTCTATCATGATATCATCAGTTCTTGGAGAAGCGCTTTGTAATGCTTCTTTGCTTGCTCTGCTTCAAATTATACTTTCATTTTTTTTCAATATTACTCATGTCTTATCAGAAGCAATCAGGGAGGTATCTGATTCATTTTTTTAATATTAAACATGATACGTTTTTATATTATGGACTGGAAACCACAGGATCTTGAAAAACTTGTTTGTGTATGATTGTATCACGCAAGTTTGAGAATTAGCATTTTATAAGCATACTTCCACACGCACATTCACACACAAATATATGTATGTATGTATGTATGTATGTATGTATGTATGTATGTATGTATGTATGCACTTAAAAACGGGTAGAATTTTTACAGGGTACCGTTACTAAAAGACTGAGTACGGTCAGCGTAAACAAAGAAATTAATAATTTCGGTAGCATACAATGCTCGTATTCATCACCATCGCCTCAAACAACTTTGTGAAATTCCACCACTCGTGTCTTGCATGTGCTTTCACTTCCACAAATCTCCACTCACCTCCAGGCTCTCGCGTCTTACTTCTCATCTAAGTAGTTCTGGTTCTCCCACGTCTTCTGGTGATATCCTAGGGGTTTTTCGAAGAAACTTCGACGCATTTTTCACTTGTTATTTGAAATATTTAGCCTTTCACAAAATTCAAGTTCAACAGCACCTACTGCGCATATCGTTGTTCTTAAACATGTATAAACATGTATAAATAAGAATGATTATTGTTAAATGCTCAGTGGTCGATAATGTATTCATAATAAAATTATAACATCTTTCCTTAATGCTAATGACGTCATTATCATAACAATCAGGATATTAGAAAACCAAAAATTAAAGAAACAGTGGGAATATTTCTGACGATTACGCCGACAAACAACAATATCAAGGACGCAATTAGCATCAGTGACAAAGCAATAACAACAACAAGAGCTACAACAAAGCAAAACATCACTCAGATATCTGGGTATTTCCTCGTCCACATTCTTTTGCGTAATTCTTACGTTTAAGTCAGCGGGGGTACGGAGGGTATTCTTTACAGATCGCTTTGTGTGATGTGCTCTGGGCCGTTTATGGCGTTGCGTTGCTGTAGCGGTTGAATATGGAACTCTGTGAAACAAGAGAGAGAGAGAGAGAGAGAGAGAGAGAGAGAGAGAGAGAGAGAGAGAGAATGTTGTTTTTTTGTTGGCTGGATCATTATTTTATGTGGTATTGAAATCACTTATCTAGTGATTTCATTTACATAATTTCTAAGCCCTTTCCCCCCACCTCTCTCTCTCTCTCTCTCTCTCTCTCTCTCTCTCTCTCTCTCTCTCTCTCTCTCACGCACGTGAAAGAGAGAGAGAGAGAGAGAGAGAGAGAGAGAGAGAGAGAGAGAGTGTAGTTTTTTGTTGGTTGGATCATTATTTACTCCGGCATCGAAATCACTTATCTCGTAATTTCATGTACATAATTTTTTAAGTCCTCTCTCTCTCTCTCTCTCTCTCTCTCTCTCTCTCTCTCTCTCTCTGTCTCTCTCTGTCTCTCTCTGTCTCTCTCTCGCACACACCAAAACACGAGACCAATTACGATGAACCGCTTCGAACCGGTGCGGGTAGCTTCTCGGGAGTACCACGAGGTAACCGGTTTTTTACGGTTACCGTCGCTACAATTTGCGTAGAAGCAATATTATTCCTTCTATAATACTATTAGACACATTAAATAAACATACCTATCTTCAGTAAACAAAAAATAACACGTCAAGGCAAAAATACAGAGTATTCTATACATCCTTTCCAAACCTACCTAAACCGGAATTGGATAGCAGTCATTAGCGAAGACATTTAAGCCTAGACATTACAAGACCCGAACTCTCATAGGCCTATAGAGAGGAAATAGGCCTACGAGATAATCCCTGGTGTCTATTATTCAAGACAAGATCTTCCATCATCAGGTTCCAGTTCCTTCAAAGTTTTCCTAGAGTGGCCGGCTCGCCCGGTGACTTCATAAGATGTGGTCTTTGCGCAA